>NW_020870624.1:426974-429474 GCF_003789085.1 Penaeus vannamei
GCCCCGCTCACTTCCCTCTCCCTCTCCCTCTTCCCTCCTCCTCCCTCTCCTTTCCCGCCCACTCCCTCTCCCTCTCCCTCTCCCTCCCCTCCCTTCCCCTTCCAGCCCTCCCTCTCCTTCTCCTCGTTCCCCTCCTTCTTCTCCCTCTCCCCCTCCCCCGCCTCCATCTCTCCTTCCCCCCCCCGCCCCACTTCCTCCCTGCCATCCCTTGCCCGCCACACCAGCTCCCCCACTCCCTCTCCCTCTTCTTCTCCCTCCTCTCCCTCTCCCTCCTGGCCACTTTCCTCTCCCTCCCGCCGCGCCACTCTGCTTCTCCCCGCCCAATCTTTCCCGCCCTCCTTCCCCGCCCACTCCCTCCTTCCCCCCGCCCACTCCGCACTCCTTGCCCCTCTGTCACTCCTTCTCTTTCTCCCGTCTCCTCCTCCCGCCAAAGCTCTTGGCAATCCCGGCTCCAGCTCGAAGCACGTTACACTGCGGCGATGTGAGCAAAAAGGGATTATGTGCCGCTATTCCGTTTATCTATCTCTGCGTTTATCATAGATTCGTTTTGTTTACTCGTTCGCGGGTTTATTCTGTTTGCTCTTCGGAGGAATATTTGTGCGGTGCGTCAGGAATTATTTGGAATATCATTTATTAACTTGGGTATGGATATAAACTCCGCAGGTGGGAATCTTGCAAATGGAATTCTGATAGTATTCAAATGCTATAATTCTCCTAGTATCTGATGACATTAACTGCGCTGATCTAAGATTTAGGGCATTAGGGGGAAAGTAGAAAAAATGAGGGTGTTGAGCGAAAGATGGAAGGAAAGAGGAAAAGGAAGAAGAAGGAAAAGAGAAGAGGAAAGGGAAAGAGAGAAAGTCAGATTTTCTTTAAATCTAATATGGTATTTTATTCTTTTTTTCTGTCTTTTTATATCTGGCAACAATAACTGTTTTGATTAATATCTCCAGCGGAAAATAGAAGAAGAAGAAAAAAAAAACATGCGCAAAAAAGGAAGAAGAAAAGAAAAAGAAAGAAACACAGAAACCAGGTCTTCGTCTTGATTTGGTTTTGTTTTTTCCTTACGTGTTGCCAGAGGCCTTTTTCTCCCTCGGTAAAAATAGAAACCGATAAATGTATTCTGGCGGATAACCGAATAACCGAAAATAGCGAAAGACAAAGGAGAAGAGCGGTTGCTAATCATTTTTTCAAACCAAATTGGGATAACTTCACAAGTTTATATCTGCTATCACAGAGCGTTAGATAAGTTATTTCCCGAAGTTGAAGGGGAGGAGAAAGAGAGAGAGAGAAGGGAGAAAGGGAGGGAGAGGGAGAGAGAGAGAGAGAGAGAGAAGAAGAGAAGAGAGAGAAGAGAGACGAGAGAGAGAGAGAGAGAGGAGAGAGAGAGAGAGAGAGAGAGAGAGAGAGAGAGAGAGAGAGAGAGAGAGAGAGAGAGAGAGAGAGAGAGAGAGAGAGAGAGAGAGAGAGGGAAAAAGGGAGGGGGAGGGGAAGAGAGAGAGAGAAGGGAGAAAGGGAGGAGAGGGAAAGAGAAAAGGGAGGGACAGGGGAAAGAGAGAGAGAGAGAGAAAGAGTGAAAGAGAGGGTAAGAGAAAGAGATAGAGGGGAGAGAGAGAGAGAGAAGATATAGAAATAGATAGAAAGAGAGAAGGGGAGGGAGACGAGAAAACGAAAGAAGTGAAAATCAGCCCAAACAAAACAAAAACAAACAACACAAAGCTAAACAGACGAATCCAAGCGAAATAAAACACTAAACAGAGAGAGAGAGAAAAGAGAAAAAGAAAAAGAGCCCCAAAAAAGAGAGCCAGGAAATCGAACAATGGAAGCCGCCCTTAATTTATCTTCACGCCCCCTCCTTCCTTGTATAAAATCCGATTTCGGGTCGTTGTCCACTTTTCGAATCCGTAAACGAGGACAGATTAGACGTATGGCCCGTAGCTACTCTCTCGGTTTGAGAGCAATCGGTATGTGGTTTGGATTTTTTATCATTATACACACACTACACACACACACACACACACACACACACACAACACACACACACACACATGCACACACACACACATACACACAACACACACACCACATTACACACACACCAACACACACACAACCACACACACACCACACACACCACACAATATATATATATATATATATATATATATATTATATATAATATATATATATATATATATATATATAATATATATATATATATATATATATATATATATATATATATATATAGTATAATATATATATATATATATATGTATGTATGTATGTATATATGTATATATATATATGTAATATATATATATATATATATATTATATATATATATATATATATATATATATATATATATATATATATATATATAGTATATATATATATTCAGATATTTTTTTCTTGGGGGTGGAGGGTCTTAGATTATTTCCTGTTTTTTTTTGTTGTTGTTGTTTTTTTGTTTTTGTTTTGTCTTTGTCAATATACT
>NW_020870625.1:5000-10000 GCF_003789085.1 Penaeus vannamei
TCTGTCTGTCTGTCTGTCTGTCTGTCTCTCTGTCTGTCTCTCTCTCTCTTTCTTTCTCTCTCTCTCTCTCTCTCTCTCTCTCTCGCTCTCTCTCTCTCTCTCTCTCTCTCTCTCTCTCTCTCTCTCTCTCTCTCTCTCTCTCTCTCTCTCTCTCTCTCTCTCTCTCTCTCTCTCTCTCTCTCTCTCTCTCTCTCTCTCATTTCTAGACTGATTTGTGATGATTGTGGTAATGTTTTTTTATTGTCTTAATAATACACTTATTAGTTTTGTTTCAACTCTATCATTAATCATCTAAACGATAGTAATCATCGTTAGTAGGAGCATCATTACCGCCACCAATTATCTATTATTACCTTCACTATCGTCGTTAGTGAGTTTTGTGTGTGTGAATAAATAAATAAATAAATACACCCCACACACACACACACACACGCATATATATATATATATATATATATATATATATATAATATATATATATATATATATATATATATATAATATATAAAGAGAGAGAGAGAGAGTCATATTTATGTATGTATATAAATATATATAAAACATGTGTGTGTGTGTGTGTGTGTGTGTGTGTGTGTGTGTGTGTGTGTGTGTGTGTGTGTATTATTATATATATAGGAAGATATGTGTGTGTGTGTTCATACATGTGTATGTAGATATGTGTTTTCCAGCGGTATGTGAAGTGCATATATTTACGTTTGTTCCATGAGACAGAAATGTGTTATAACGAATATTTTCGTTGTGGAATAAGTGATCATACGTCCTTCCGTATATGACTTTATTTTCACAAAGTGATGTACACAGCTACAGATTTACAAAAGTATAAATCATGACTTTTCCCGAATGTATCTCTCGTCAGTGTCGCACACAAAGGTGAAAGACAGATTGATCAATCTTTGTTAATTCTTTAATATTCCATAAAAACACTGTATTAAACATAGAGGCACATATATCGTAGATCCAAATATCGATCCGACGCCCATCCCGCCCGCCTTCTGAGTACTATCCCCGCCCGCCGCCCAGCTTCTCCGACGCGGCGCGCATCTGGCAACTCTGCCCGCCCGTGTAGTCACTGTGGCCAGACACGGCGGACACCTTGCACGGACACACGGCCGCGCCCTTGTCCGCCGCGTGTCTGCTGAGGGAGGAGCAGGTGCGGTGGCCGCAGGGGGGCAGCGGCGCGACGGCGGCCGGCTGCGCCAGCTGCGTGTTGAGTCCGGCCGGCGTCAGGTAGGACACCGTCGACGCCGACAGGCTGCGGCGGGGGATGCCGTAGGCGCTGAGCCGCTCCTCGCTCTGCAGCGCCACCGTCACGCACGCCCTGCACGCACTCCGCGCCGTGGAGCGGCCGCCCGAGGGGCTCTCCTCGAAGCCCGCGGGGGGAGGGATCTGCGCGCAGTAGCACCCGGGGGGGCTACCTCTGATCCCCAGCGCGGTCTCGACGCCCGAGGGCGCCTTGTTCCTCTTGAGGGAGGAGTGGAAGGTCTCGCGGCCCTTGGCGTCCGCCGGGTCGCCGTGGAGGTTGTTCACGAAGATGGTCGGCACCCGCAGCCGCGGCAGCGAGTGGCACTTGCTGGCGACGGCCGCCGGCTGGTAGAGCAGCTCCGCCTCGGCGCCGCCGCTGTGGAGGCCGATCTCCAGCGTGTCCGCCTTCGACATGGAGATGCTCATGCTCTTCTTGGCGATGGCCTCGCCGGCGCCGCCCTTGTCCGCCTTCTTGGCCGCGAAGAGCAGCTGCGGCGCCGAGGGGCTGCCGCCGGAGACGCCCTTCGCCGCCTCGCCGAAGGAGGAGGGCGCCGGCGCCTTCTTGCCCGGCTGCGCGAGGGCGGCGCCGGTGTGGGACGGAGAGCCGCCCTCGGGTTGCCCTCCCAGGCAGCTCAGCAAGGTCGCGACGTCCTGGAAGCCTCCGAGGAGACGCGCCTCGCCGCCTCCGTCGCCGCCTGGACCGAGGAAGGACATTTCCAGCGTTAGAAATAGCACACACACACGAACACGCACACACACGACACACACACACACACACACACACACACAACGCACACACACACACACACACACACACACACACCCCCCACACACACACACGCACACACACACGCCAACACACGCCCCCCCCACACACACACACGCCACACACACGCCCCCACACACACACACACACACACACACACGCCCCTCACGCATGCACAGAGGTTCTCAGCATATCACGTTGATCTTCTCCGCACCTTCAGCAGGGCTTCAGATGCCTCAGACAATAATTAGCCTAATTAACTCAAGTCCTTCGGAGATTTCATTTGTCCATCTTTATAATCTCTCTCTGGAATGAAGGATTTTAATCATTATATATATACCGTTTAATATAACAATATTCAGCCAATTTATCCTGCATGCACTTCTTAATTATACAAATAATTATAGATTAGACAGCACCAATGATCATTAGCCAGTCATTACTGGGCAACTGTGCTTGTAATCTCTCTTCTTGATTAATAAATTATTCAAGAAAAATGTGTCGTTTGATGTTTAGTGATGTCATTACATCCTACACGTTATAATGGATGGTTCTTAGTGTCCTCACTCTCCCTCTCCCTCTCATTCTCTTTACTCTCTCTCTCTCTCTCTATCTATCTATCTATCTATCTATCTATCTATCATCCTTTCCTCTCTGCTCTTCCTCTGTCTCTTCATCTAATTCTTCTTCTTCCTCTCCTCTAATCTCTCTCTCTCTCTTCTCTTCTCTCTTCTCTCTCTCTCTCTTCTCTCTCTCTCTCTCTCTCTCTCTCTCTCTCTCTCTCTCTCTCTTCTCTTTTCTCCGTCTTCCTCTTCCTCTCCATTTTTCCTTACTTTCATTTCCTTCTCTTGCTCTTCCTCTGTCTCTTCCTCTCTCTCTCTCTCTCTCTCTCTCTCTCTCTCTCTGTCTCTTCTTCTTCTCCTTTTAGTCTTTCTTCTTCCTCTCGCTCTTAAAAATCACCCATCCACCTATATCTATATCTATTTATCTATCTATATCTATATCTCTCTATCTATTTTTCCATTTCCTATCTATCTATTTACCTACCTATCCATCTATCTATACATTAATAACAAAAAAAATGAAACAAAACCACAACACACTAGCAAAGCAAAAATAAATCAATAAAATAAATAAATCAACACCAGCAAGAACCCCCCCCCCCCCAAAAAAAAAGATAATAATAAAAATAAAAAAAAACTAGCAAGGCAAAAAAAAAAAAAAAACCCCTCCCCCCAAAAAAATAATAAATAAATAAAAATAAAAAAAAACACTAGCAAGGCAAAAAAAAAAAAAAAAAAATCCCCCCTCCCCCCCAACCTCCCCTTACCGGAGCAGCAGGAGGACAGCGACCCGGGCGAGCTCCCTTCCCCCTCGTAGGCGTAGTTGCGGAGATCGTCGAGGGAGGGGAGGTGGGGGCAGCCGCACCCTCCCTCCGCCCCGCCCTCGCCTCCCTTCGTGGGCGGGCCATCGTGTCTGAGGACGTCAACGCCTGTCACATACGGGCGGGAAGAGGGGCGGTGTTCGTTATTATTGCTATTTTTTATTTCTTCTTTACTGTTATTTTTTTATTTCTTCTTAATGTTTTTTTTTTTTTTTTTTTTTTTTTTTTTTTTTTTTTTTTTTTTTTTTTTTTTTTTTTTAGTCTATCGGATTTATTGTGTAAAGAAAGAGTCATTGATCTAATGAATTATCTTTCATCCATGGATATTTGGATATGAAAAGACGGGGAAACGAAAGAAAATGGAAATTATATATACCATGACAGAGGTGCATCAAAATTACTAGCTAACTAGTCTTTAAGTACCATGATAGCAAAATAATTGTCAAATCTAAGTTACTAACCAGCGACCTTTTACTACCATGATAGAAAAATAGAAAAATAGCCATCAAATCTAAGTAATTAATTGGCGATCTTTAATTACCATGATGGTAAATAGTCGTCACATCTGAGCAACTAACCGGCGATCTTTTACGACCATGATAACAAATTGGTCGTTGAATCTAAGTGATTAACCGCCGATCTTTGAATACCATGATAGCAAAATAGTCAAATTTCAGCAACTAGCCGACGATCTTTTACGACCATGATAGCAAAATAGCCATCAGATTTAAAGAAACGACAATCTTTGAGGACCATGACAGGAAAATAGCCATCAAAACCGAAAAATAGCCTGGGATCCTTAACAACCATGATAGCAAAATAGTCGCCAACCATAATTTACTAACAGGCGATCTTTTTCTACCATGATAGCATAATACTCGTAGTCCTCAAATCTAAGTGATTAACTACTAATCTTTGAATACCATGAGAGCAAAATAGTCATCAGATCTAACTAACCGACGAAAATAGCCATCAAAACTCCGAAACTAGCTGGCGATTGTTAACGACCATGATAGCAAAATAGTCATCAAATCTAAGTAACCTGCGATCTTTTACTACCATGATAGAAATATACTCGTAGTTGTCAAATGTAAGTGATCAACCGCCGATCTCTGAGTGCCATGAGAGAAAATAGCCATCAAATCTAAGTAATTAATCGGAAATCTTTAACTGCCATGATAGAAAAATAGTCATCAAATCTAAGTCCCGACGATCATTGAGTACCATGACAGCCATCAAAATTCCGAAACCAGCCGGCGATTGTTAACTACCATTATAGCAAAATAGCCATCAAATCTGAGCAACTAACCGGCGATCATTGAGTACCATGACAGCCATCAAAATTCCGAAACTAGTTGGCGATCTTTTACTACCATGACAGCAAAAGAGTCGTCAATTCTGAGCAACTAAAAAGACGATCTTAAACAACCACGACAGCAAAACAGTTGTCCCAAGCGCGAGACTCACCGGGGATATTTTACTACCACGACAGCAAAAGAGTCGTCAAATCTGAGCAACTAACGATCATTGAGTACCGTGACAACCATCAAAACCGAAACCAGCCGGCGATTGTAAACTCCCATTATAGCA
>NW_020870625.1:15000-22500 GCF_003789085.1 Penaeus vannamei
GTTTGCTGTTTGCTAGGATTTCTGGTGGTGTTGTTGTTTTTACTTGCGGTTTCTCGGTTTTTGTTACTGTTCTTTGTTGTTCTTATTGTTTGCTGTTGTTGTTACTGCGGTTTCTCGTGTTTTTGTTTACTGTTCTTTGTTCTTGTTTGCTGTTGCTGTTGTTATTATATTTGCTGCTGGTTTGTTGTTTGCTGGGTTCTTATTGTTTATCTTCTCCTTGATTTGTATGCTGTTGTTGTTTGCTGCGGACACTGCTGTTGTTGTTTGTTGACTGTTTTTGTCATTGGTTGTTTGTTATCTGCGAGTTTTCTGTGTTCTTGTTTGCTGCGAATTTCTTCTTTCTTCTCTTTCCCACTCTTTTCTTCCGCTCTCCCTACCTCCTCCACGTTCGTCTTTCTCCTCTCTTCCTCTCCCGTTTCTCTTACCATTTTTCATCCATTCTCTCTTCTTCTCCTTCATCTCCCACTTTCTTTTTCTCTTCCCGACTCTTCTTCTCCCGCTCTCCACCTCCTCCACGGTTCGTCTTTTTCTCCTTTCTTCCTTTCCCGTTTCTTTAACACCTTCNCTCTCTCTCTTCTTTTCTACTCTCTCTCTCGCTTCTTTTTTTCTCTCTCTTTCTTTTCTACTCTCTCTTTCTCTCTCTTTTTTTCTACTCTCTCTCTCTCTCTCTCTCTCTCTCTCTCTCTCTTCTTTCTTTTCTCTCTCTCTCTCTTTCTCTCTCTCTCTCTTTCTTTTCTACTTTCTATAAATACATATATATACATATATATTATATATATATATATATATATATATATATATATATATATATATATATATATATATATATATATATATATATATATATATATATATATATATATATATATATATATATATATATATATATATATATATATATAATATATATATATATATATATATATATATATATATATATATATATATATATATATAATATATATATATATATATAGTATATATATATACATATATATATATACATATATATATATATATATATATATATATATATATATATATATATATATATATATATATATATATATATATATATAATAGAGAGAAAGACGAGATGCTCATGGACCTGGAATCGTAGTTTATGGAAATCTTCTCCACTTTTCGGCAGAAGAGGTTGATTATGATTTTTGAACGCAATGTGAAGAAGCTCTCTGATAATACCAAGATAACCGTTCAGCACTGCAGGAAGGGCATGATGCCCAAAGGAGTCCCTTTGACCTCCACATTTACATTCATGTGGATGGCATCAGAGAGCACCGACCCACTGAGCGATTGCATGACGAAGGGTGTCAGCGTAGGGATATGCTCCCAGAGAGGGCACAGGAATCGCAAGGATCCACGCCCCACTTGAGGCTGAACAGCAGTCAAGAGACGAACTCTGGACACTTGATCCCCTTCGTCCAGCATGCGGCTGAGAGAGGCTTTGGCTGATAGGAAATCCCACACCAGTTTAGATCTCTGAATAGGGATCATTTCCTCGTCTGTTCTGCTTTTTTTTTTTCTTTCTTTTGCAGCCGGATATGAAAGGATGGAGGTCCTTGAGGGTGATCTAGCTAGATCATGCGAAGAACAAGTCCGGAAAATGAAATAGCAAGAGATTAAAAGTGGCGGGGAAAGCCCACCTTCTGCTTTCTTTTGTGTTATTTTCGTAACAAAAGTAATTAATACGAATCTTAAGATGATTATAAACAGTATTTACAATCTTTGTACATTGCTGTTAGTATTGAAGTAAGGCAGTGTTTTGTCTATTTTACAACACTGCTGCATAGTATGGATCTGGCGGTCCGTTCTCCAAGTGCGGAGCGATTCTCCTCCACCAGCTGTGGTCTCTTCCGTGAGGGTTCTCAGTGGGCTGATCCTCGGAAGTTCTGGCCAATTCTTCATTTGTGATGGCCATTTTATCCCAAACTTTTTTGGAAAGTATATAGAGTCTTATGTTTACTGGCTCTATTCTGTATTTATCGTGCAGTTCTGATATTGAAAGCTGTGTCTTCTACGTTTCTCTTTGTTGCTGTCCTGAGTACTCGGTTCTGGAATTGTTGCATCTTCAATGGATACAGCATGATCTGTGTTATATCATCGGCAAAGCTGACATCCACGCAGTTGTTGTTGGGTCGTTCGAGGTCAGCTGTGTAGAATATGAAGAGAGTAGGGCTTATGTTGATCCTTGCGGCACCCCGCTCAGTAGTGGGAATTTTGGTCCTGCAATTGTGTCGAGTCGTAGTTGCTGTTCTTTCCTCCACGAAATTGCAGAGGATCTTTTCAATGATATCTGGTACATTGATTTGCAATATTTTATATTGCAGTCCTGGTTTCCACATTTTGTCAAAGGCTTTGGCTATGGCTCTGCAAAGTATGTTGTACTGCTGGCGGTTTCTCTGTGAAGTGGCAATGGTTTCGTATATGGCAGCAATTGCTTGTTGTGTACCTCTTCCTTTTCTGAAACCATATTGGTTGATATTAAAGAGATTGTCTTTCCATGAAGCTCGTTATACGATTGTTAATAATCTTCTCTAATATCTTTCCGGGGATTTCTAATAAAGAGGTTGGTCGGTAATTTTCGGCTTTCCTCGGGTCTTTTCCTGCTTTTGGTACGAGGATCATTACCGCCTTTTAAAACTTGTCGGGAAAATAACCCATCGAAAAGGACCAGTTGAAGATTTCTTTTAGTTTTGCTATTGCTGGTTCCGGTAGCTTTTGCATTTGCATAATTGTCTTTCTGATTCCGCTTTCGCCCGGTGCTTTGTCTTTAAATTTACTTATGATCGCTTTTATTTCTTCTACTGATATTGGTCTCGTTAGAGTATTGTCGTCTTGCAACCTGTTTATATTTGCTTCATTGTACGGTATCAGTCTGTGCTTGTTCACTGAGAGACAGTCATTTACCTGGGCTTCGTGTTGTATGTCAAATGTTCTGTTTTCTTCCGGACTGATGTTGAAGATGTTTTTCCAGAACTCTCTGAAAACCTCTTTCTGTTTGCTGTCAATTCTCGTTTCTTTCATTTAGTATTATGGAGTCTGATTATGTTTGCTTCCCATTAACCTTCTGATTTCCCCCACAAATGTTTTAGGGTTGTTGTATTCAAGTTCCGTTGTTTTTATCAGGTTATGCCAGTGGTTTGTGTACTAGGTTTTGCTTTCTTCCTTCAGGTCTTCCTGTATTTCTCTGTATTGGTTGCGTGATTCTGGTGTCCAGCCAATCTGTTCGACGGCATTTAAAATGTTTTTGTATCTCCATTCTAGCAGTTTCAGGCGGTCACTTGTTAGTGGGTGGGTACAGTAGCGTACTTTTTCTTGGGTATGGCTTTAACCATTGCTCTTTCGACGGTAGTATACCATGCGTCAATTTCGGTGTTAATATATTCTTTATTGATTACTGTATCCTCTGCGTGTTCTGTGGTTGAATTATCATCTACGTCTTTCCTGAAAAGTTCCTAGTCTGCTCTTTTTAGGCCTTTCCTTTTGTGATCATGATGGGTGATGTTGCTATGGTGAAGACTATGAGTAGGTGGTCTGATGTGGTTTATGGTCCTTGTTGGATAGCATGGTTCATGTGGATGTTTTTTTTCCAAGAATAATATCTGGACGACCTTTGCCTCTTGTACTGACGAAGGTATCGAAGTCCGGGCCAATGTGGGTGATCATGTTTTGGTTTATGAGCTTTAATAGTTCATCCCCATGAGGTTGTTGCTGTTCTGACCGAGCGTTCGGTGTCTGGCGTTTAAGTCAGCAATTATATATGCAGGGATGTTGGTTCGCATTATTTGCATTATATCTGGGTATGGAAATTGTGGGCGTCGGGGTGGCATGTATCCTGTGCCGATTATGAATTTCCCTGGGTTTGTCTGCAGTTCAACTGCGAGGAAGTCCTCATTAAAGTCGTCTATGATTCTGTGCTTTATTTTTCTTTTGATGCATATGGCAACTCCTGCATCGCCTTCATTTAGTGTGTTTCTTTGGTAGATATAGTAGCCAAAGATCTTTATCAGCTCGTTATTCTGGAGACAGCATTGATTATTATGATGTCTGGGTCTTCCTTCAGGTATGTGTTGGAGACTTTTGTATATATCAGGGTCTGTAGAAGACTTTCTGGCTGTATGGTGTTCGCCTCTCGTCCCGTTTTTGATGCTGTCGTATGCGTCTTCCTTTACATATTGTATCCTGTAAGCACTCAGGTCTATGATTCTGCTGTGAATCTGATCTTTGATGATTTGGTCGTCGTATATATCAGGATGGTAATATGTATACTTTATTAGTTTCGTCTGTGAGAACTGAGTGCGATGGTCTCTGGGGATGAATCCATGCTCGTAATCTGATCTCTGGCAGCTTCACTCTCGTCGCGCTGGCTTTTCGTTCAGGTTGTCTTCGTGGCTTTGGGCGGGTTTCCTCTGGTGGTGTATCGGGCGCGGGAGTCGGCATTCCTCGTCGCTTTCAGTCTGCCCTCTCTGCGACATTTCTTCGCTTGCGTTTTCTTTGCGGCTGTCTCCTGGGTTGGCGATGTTTTTCTCTGCCTCTCTGTTGCTGGTTTCCTCTTGTTCCATTGCTCCTTCCCTGTCCCTGCTTTTGAGCCCACGACTGTGTTATTGCCCATTAATACAGGGAGTGTTTCTCTGGCATTGTTCTGAGATGGAAATCTGACTCTCGGGATGTTGTTTAGGTCATACATCTCATCGATCGTTTTCTGGAAGCTGCCTGGCTCTTTGGCTTCCTGAATGTATGCAAATATGATCGCACTCATTATGTTCGCTGGGGCGTTCGGTGGCAAGGATTTTATTATTGCCTCCGGATTGACAGCAGTGGTAGTTCTTGTTTCCGTTACTGCCCTCGCATAGCTTGCTTGGGTAAACGAGGGGGTGGCGGTTGTTTGGCTCCTAAGTGCCTGTCTCTCTTGTTTAGTTCTTTCTTTTATTATGTTTTTCCTGGTTGGGCATTTGGCGGCTACCGTGCGGTGGTCACCGTTGCTATTTAAACATTTCTTTGCATTATCGTTGTAATTTTTGTAAGTGTGGTCCTTTGCAGCTCATTCTGAGCAAGCTGTATAGGTTTCTGGTTCTTTGCAGCCTTTTATTATATGGTCATAGTTATAGCACCTATAGCATGGAACTAGATTTATGAAAATATCTTTTTCGATAAATCTTGAGGGAATGGATTGATGTAATAACAGCATTCCACTTTCCAGAGCTTTCTTGGCCATTTGGGTGGTTTCTGACCGCACCTTGATGATTGTTGGCACGTTAGGTAGTTTAATCACCTGTTCGACCTTTGCCCAGCCGTTCTCTCTTTCGATCGTTTCTTTTATTTCGCTTTCTCCATAATTAATGATTTGTGATCGATGTTTCGGATAGTTACGGTCTTCATGGCATTGTATTCTGGAGGGTCTCGATCTCGAATTGTTTTTTTTTTTTTTTTGGAATATTGCTTTGCAATCTGTGGACAACAGTTTTTCGATCGTCTCATCATTAGCGATTGCATAAAAAACATTTTTGGGCGTCTACTTTATAGACCGTCACCTTTGCTTGTCCGAAACATAGCCATAGTTTAGCCCGCCTGCCTGAGGAACTAGGGCTTTATCTTTAATTCTTATTCATGCCATTTTACCCCTTAGTGGTTTGGCATTTCATGTTGGCTAATGGGCAGTTGGGATGTTAGCCCCTGGTTGACTGAGTGGGTCGTTTGCTTGTTATTCAGGCTAGTGTGTATAACCAGTCTGAACTCCACTCTGTTAACTTCAAAGCCAACTTATTTAGGATGGCATTTAATGCTATTTGCCTATCTATGCTGGCACCGAATAGACATCATGACCAGAACGTTGCCGGTGACCTTACACCACGGAAGGAGTTTTAAGACTTCAACGGCTACCTTCCGAGAATGTCAGGCGGGCATAGCTACAGGAGCACATAAGGAGCGTGTGAACAGTCCGACTGCCCTGAGCGATCTGTGTGTCTGCTATAATCGTCATATATATCGGAGGATATGAAAGCAGAAACAGTATGTCTGTTGCCTTCCGAATCTCAAGATCCTCAAGACTAATAGGGATTTTAACTGTCAGCAACCAAAGCTGACACTGCATGAATCAGTGGCTGCTCTTTTTACAGAATCGCCAATGAGTTGCAAGAGTTAAGTACTTTTAAAAGGTCATGTATGTAATAAGTACTGCAATTTTAGGGATGGCAAAGCAGTTTTTGAGAAGACCCAGGGATGCATGATTATGAATTGTTTTAAGGCTCATAATCTTACGCTGAGCTCTTCGTGTTTCTCTGCAGGACTGGCATTGCCGCTACCACAGTCAGGGGAGACCAGAGCGAGCTATAACACGAAAACTTGGTCTGCATCCTTGATAGCTATGGGCGTTACTTTGGACACTGTAAGTATACTCCACAGAGGCAAGGGGGGGGGGGGGGGGTTGACGTTTATCCAGGTAAATTGACTTATCCATTTGTATTCACTCATTAATCATGTAGATTCCGATAGCATTTGAAACAAGAGAAAACCGTAAATCTACAAAAATATGAATTCATCACAAATGGTAATTGACTCATAATTGGTAAACAATAACTCAAAATCCGTGCATACCCTTCAACACTTAAGCATACTCACTGGAGGATTGATCATTACCTAAACACGAAACAGTCTTAACAAAATATGGGGAGTCAACTTTCCTCAAAATGAACTCGAATGCCCGGAGCAACCGCCATGGCTCGGATTGTGCCGGGCGATGGTGTAGTGAATGCAACCTTGCTTGCCAGTGACGGAGTGACCCTGAAGGAGTCAACTACCGCACTACTGTTATTCACAATGGGGCTTTTCGTGTCGGAGCGGGCCGAGCGCAAGAACCCTCCGAAGGCACGGTGGGCCTGGGATAAATATGGCTGTAAAATGAAGTAAAAGTGAAAATTGAAAACTAAAAGAAACAGTAAAAAACAAACCATAAAAGAAATGAAAGCTTAGATATTAAAGAGAAATAAAACACTTAAAACCGAAAGCCATCCCCAAGGGTTCTTAACAGTGGGCTTCCCCGTTTTCTTTCATTAGTTAAGTTTTCTGTGTACTTGCGACACTTAATGAAATAGAATAAAATAACAGATGATAAAAAGGAGCCTGGGCACAACTCCTTACAAAATAAAAAGTACATAAAAAGAACTAAAAAAAACTTATTAATATTTACTGATAGCAGCTATATATATATATATATATATATATATATATAACAGTTCTACATTTGTAAAATGACAAAATCAATGAGTAAACACACAACATTTATCTCTACAATACAGGTGTTCCACAGCGAGCCAAATCGAGTTGCCACAGCAAAATAATAATAATGAAATGTGCTTTGGTCCCTGGTTAATATGTCAGGACAATGCACCGTTGCAGTCTTCCGTTCTAGGATCTCTGGCTCAGGGGGAGCATTGCCTGCGCATGTTAACGAGAAGCGTATGCTAGGGAGATGTCAAGCCC
>NW_020870625.1:27500-30000 GCF_003789085.1 Penaeus vannamei
ACACACACACACACACATATATATATTATATATATATATATATATATATATATATATATATATATATATATATATATATATATATATGTATACACACACACACACATATGTATATATATACACACATATGTGTGTGTGTGTGTCTAATGGTCTCTAATTCAGTTATCAAGAGCCCCACTATATTGCATGGCAGGTTCAGAAACAAACACTTCGTTGTTGTTTTGCCACTTTATCTGGAGAGCGTCACGACGTGAGTTAGCCGCGCTTGGTGGTATCTTGGTAGGTAGCTTGTCGGGGTCAGCTGCGCCACGGGTGATGTCGGAAGGTCCGTGCGGGGTCGATTCTGTCTCGAAGGGTAGTGATGAGTGATTGAGCGAGGTCAAACCGGGTCAGCCTATATATCCGACCCAGGCCACCTCGGTGGCGTACACGCGGGCGTATATTTAGAACTACGTCATGCGG
This sequence comes from Penaeus vannamei, assembly GCF_003789085.1. NCBI lineage: Eukaryota > Metazoa > Arthropoda > Malacostraca > Decapoda > Penaeidae > Penaeus > Penaeus vannamei. The sequence continues at coordinate 27,963 of NW_020870625.1, forward strand.
TCTACACCTTGTGCATGAATATGGTATACCATATTGATAGTGACTGCCATATCACTCTGCCACCTACCCTCGCCTCGCCCTCGAGGTGTTGAAAACAGCTCCTCCTCGAGGTTGACCTGATGTTCATACTGCTTCGTCGCTGAGACACGGAGTCTTCACGTCGGGCGTACGTCCTCGTCTTCCACCGGACTTGACATGGGAGACCCGAGGCAGCACGTTCAGCGGCCTTACTGCGGATTTGTTTGCCTTTCCTATGCATCCAATATGCTTTTGCATAGCATGCCCCAAACACTAATAAAAGAAGAATCATGCCTATCAAGGTAACATATACAGGATAATAAAGTATATGAAATTCTGACAACCCCATGTCCGCGTCCTGAAACTTACTAACATCCCCTAGATGTAATTTGGGGATCGTGATGTTGATTGTCGGCAAGGTCAAGAGCAATAGCTTAATCACTATAGGATCTACGGCGACGTCTGTAACGAAGGATTTCATTACTGGAACTTTTAATGACGGGGAACTTAATCATATAGTGGGGGTAGCACAAGAGTTCCCTGCAGCAACCTATTTGGCTGAAGCTACTTGCAAGTAATAGTGGCGGCAACGTCGGTGTATCCTACTGCCACCAGTATTATCCATGTAGGTGGTTAACACCTCTTATATCTGATCCCACCGCTGCCTCCAGATATGAGGTGTTAACCTCCTATATGGATAATACTGGTGGACAGTAGTGATACACTGACATGGCTGTCCTGTTTATTGGTTAGAGTACCACACACTTGGATATAAACACAATATGACTCTTGATGCTGGTGGAAGCAGAGGCCAGTGAGCCCAAACATGGAAGTGGCCTCGTGGAGTGGTCATCACCCGGCCAGCAGGCAGGCAGCGTGAGCGAATAACTGAGGATGAGCGAGACCCACCCTGCTGAGGGCAGGCTCGCCGAGGGTGAGACATAGTCAACCTCTGCTGACCTCTTTTAGGCCTGATGAGTGCCCAAGGCAGGCTTGGGCTATATTTAGGTGCAGGCAGATAGCGAGCGTGGGTATGCACGAGGGCTATCCCCTAGTGGTGTGAACACGGTACTTTCTCACTAAAAGGCATGTGGCACGCCACTTGAAAATGAATGTATGGAAACACATGAAACTTTTCACATAGAAGTGGCGGCACATCGCAGTTGCTTAATGGATTGGGCTTGTCCTCTTATTTATTTTTTTAATTATTATTTGTGGTAAATATCAAATGTTATGATTGATTCACAGTCTCGAAGAGTCATAGTTGTGCTTGAGCAGGTATATATCGCATTTTTTCCCTACAAAATCGCGACTGATTAGCTTCTCATTCAAAGCCTCTCTCACTGGGCGACTCAAGTGTTGCCAAATGTATTTGGCGGAAATCTGTTTAGACACTTTAAAACTACTCTATGTATGCCATACATCCAAGAGTTTTCTTTATATATCATGTTATTTGATTTTACCATTTTATATAAATTTGCCTAATAATAACTTTGGATGTAAAAGCTCCATCAAAATTTGACACAGTCCGAGGCAGATCGCATGCTGAAAAAGACTGACAAGTGGGATCTTGGCATCGCACAGGGTCACACGTGGCACATGCAACGTGCCATGCCACTTGTGTGAAAGGTTTCATATATTTCCAGATGTTTGTTTTTAAATGGCTTGCGACATGGTACACCACGTGGGACATGCCACCTTGGTGTGAAAGCGGCCTTACAAAGACGAAATGGAAACCGTATATCTTTGGGAGTATCTATCCTCTAGCTTAAACTCTTCAATTGAGATGAATTATAGCGGTGTAATAATTGTCAACCTTTTCGTCACTTTCAGATGAGTCCAACCGCAGTGGTTCTTTGGATGGTCGCAGGGATGGCCTGGACATTCAGAGATCATACCTGCCCATGCAACCAACGATTTCCAACTGACCTTTACTCTAAAGAGGTGAGCCTACTCTATCTAGTTGTATATGTAGAGTAAATTGCAATTAGCGAGTTGGAAAAAGTGCAAAAGGGGCAAA
>NW_020870625.1:49252-51752 GCF_003789085.1 Penaeus vannamei
AAGCTCGTTATACGATTGTTAATAATCTTCTCTAATATCTTTCCGGGGATTTCTAATAAAGAGGTTGGTCGGTAATTTTCGGCTTTCCTCGGGTCTTTTCCTGCTTTTGGTACGAGGATCATTCCCGCCTTTTAAAACGTCGGTAAAATAACCCATCGAAAGGGACCAGTTGAAGATTTCTTTTAGTTTTGCTATTGCTGGTTCCGGTAGCTTTTGCATAATTGTCTTTCTGATTCCGCTTTCGCCCGGTGCTTTGTCTTTAAATTTACTTATGATCGCTTTTATTTCTTCTACTGATATTGGTCTCGTTGGAGTGCTGTCGTCTTGCAACCTGTTTATATTTGCTTCATTATACGGTATCAGTCTGTGCTTGTTCACTGAGAGATAGTCATTTACCTGGGCTTCGTGTTGTATGTCAAATGTTGTTTTCTTCTGGACTGATGTTAAAATGTTCTTCCAGAACTCTGAAAACTGCTTCTTTCTGTTTGCTGTCAAATACCTTCTCGTTTCTTTCATTTAGTATTATTGAGTCTGATTATGTTTGCTTCCCATTAATCTTCTGATTCCCCCCCAATTTTTTTTTAGAGTTGTATTCAAGTTCCGTTGTTTTTATCAGGTTATGCCAGTGGTTTGTGTACTAGGTTTTGCTTTCTTCCTTCAGGTCTTCCTGTATTTCTCTGTATTGGTTGCGTGATTCTGGTGTCCAGCCAATCTGTTCGACGGCATTTAAAATGTTTTTGTATCTCCATTCTAGCAGTTTCAGGAGGTCACTTGTTAGTGGGTGGGGTACAGTAGCGTACTTTTTCTTGGGTATGGCTTTAACCATTGCTCTTTCGACGGTAGTATACCATGCGTCAATTTCGGTGTTAATATATTCTTTATTGATTACTGTATCCTCTGCGTGTTCTGTGGTTGAATTATCATCTACGTCTTTCCTGAAAAGTTCCTAGTCTGCTCTTTTTAGGCATTTCCTTTTGCGGGATCATGATGGGTGATGTTGCTATGGTGAAGACTATGAGTAGGTGGTCTGACGTGGTTAATGATCCTTGTTGGATAGCATGGCTCATGTGGATGTTTTTGTTCACAAGACTAATGTCTGGACGACCTTTCCCTCTTGTACTGACGAAGGTATCGAAGTCCGGGCCAATGTGGGTGATCATGTTTTGGTTTATAAGCTTTAATAGTTCATCCCCCATGAGGTTGTTGCTGTTCTGACCGAGCGTTCGGTGTCTGGCGTTTAAGTCAGCAATTATATATGCAGGGATGTTGGTTCGCATTATTTGCATTATATCTGGGTATGGAAATTGTGGGCGTCGGGGTGGCATGTATCCTGTGCCGATTATGAATTTCCCTGGGTTTGTCTGCAGTTCAACTGCGAGGAAGTCCTCATTAAAGTCGTCTATGATTCTGTGCTTTATTTTTATTTATTTATTTATTTATTTTTATTTTATTTATTTATTTATTTTTATTTTTATTTTTATTTATTTTTATTTTTATTTATATTTTATTTTCATTTATTTTATTTTATTTTTCAGGTCAGACAGTGGAGGTTGGTAGAAATTAAACAATAATAATATTAATAATAATAATAAGCACAGGCTGAGAAGCTCTTAACATCCAATCATGTCGTTTTTTATTTCATCTCATTATGCTTAATTAAAATTGTAAAATATGTAAAATAGACTGAAGATAAAAATACATATAAATAAGATCATTGTCACATTAAAAGCTGGGCAGATAAAAAAAATAAAGGGGATTTAAAAAAAAAACTTAAAGGAAGGTCTTTATCTCGCCTTAATAATTGATACCTGGCGGGAAGGGCAGAACAAGGCAGTTACCCTGAGTTGGGAACGTTTTAAAAGGCGAAAGGAATAATTTCTTTATTTATATAACATACTGAATAATTCAGAAAAACAGTTCACTACAATGGCGCAGTCTGCCTTCGGTCCCGGCGCCGTCAAGGTCGGATGGAGAGAGTTCACTCCAATGATGTTTTCGAGGCACGAGATTTTAATTGTGTGTGTGTGCTTGTATGTGTGCACGCGCACATCGATAAACAAGCAGTATATAAACAATGAGAGACTGGGGCATCACAACAAAGCACTGACGCTGATTAACTGTCCTCTTCAAACTGAAAACAAAAGGTTACCAACTCGAAGAAAAACAAGCATCGCTCTTATAAACACTGAGCGGATCGAGGCGAGTTCAGTCGACGCAGATCCTCGGCAGTGAACTAAGTGACGACGTCGAGCTCTTCCTTCCTCGAAAGGTTTGTTTTGCTTGCTTCTCGGCGTCGCTCGCGAAGAGCAGTCGCTGGCTGGAGTGAGTTTCATCTCAGTGGTCGAGGATTCAAAGTTGATTTCACACACATACATGCGCCATAAGCGTGTTTATTTGTGTTTAAATACATAGATACATATATACACAATTACATATATAATATGTATATATGCATATTTATATGTATATGCATATATGTATATATATTTGTGGAAAGGTA
>NW_020870625.1:56752-59323 GCF_003789085.1 Penaeus vannamei
CCCGCGTCGGCGTTAGCTCCCGAATGAGGATGTGTACATATATATATATATATATATATATATATATATATATATATATGTGTGTGTGTGTGTGTGTGTGTGTGTGTGTGTGTGTGTGTGTGTGTGTGTGTGTGTGTGTGTGTGATTCTGATCTTAAAGGAACAATAGTAAGTGACCTAATCTAATAGAAACTCACAAATACCGCTGGATTGTATAGAAAAAAATGCTGCTAGATAAGGATTAGATTAGGTTGCCACACTAAAAGAAACATGCTAGTGGCTGTCCAGCTTTTCATCATTATTATCATCATTATCGTGATGGATTACATCATAATAATTTATAATTGTTACTTATCAACATCAATCATTCGTATCAATATCATTATATTTGTCATTATTATTACCATCCTTTTCATCATTATGATTATTAATGCTAGAATTTTTATTTTAGACAAAATGGTGACAGACGCTTCAGCGTGTTTGGATTTACGAGCAAATGTTATTTCTATAATGTTCACTGAAAACATTTTCGTTTCATAGCTAGCTGATACCTATAGTTAAGAGAACAGTCGAAGGGAATGAAACCCTGTGATTAAACTTACATGCACACACGTACATGCATGTATATATGTATGTATATATATATATATATATATATATATATATATATATATATATATAATATATATATATATGTGTGTGTGTGTGTGTGTGTGTGTGTTGTGTGTGTGTGTGTGGTGTGTGTGTGTGTGTGTGTGTGTGTGTGTGTGTGTGTGTGTGTGTGTGTGTGTGCATAGATATATATACATACATATATACATATATACATATATATATATATATATATATATATATATATGTATGTATGTATGTATGTATGTGTGTGTGCGTGTGCGTGTCGTGTTGTGCGTATGCGTGCGTGCGTGCGTGTATGTGTGTGTGTGCGTGTGTGTGTGTGTGTGTGTGTGTATGCATGCACACACACATAAACACACACACACACATATATATACAAATGCATTACAATGTATATGTACACACACAATACATACATATATATATATATATATATATATATATATATATATATATATATATATATATATATATATATATATATATATATATATAACACATATATTTACGTATGTACACACATATATATTTATATATATATATAATATATATATATAATATATATATATATATATATATATATATATATATATATATATATATATATATATATATATATATATATATATATATATATATATATATATATTATATATATATATATATATATATATATATATATATATATGTGTGTGTGTGTGTGTGTGTGTGTGTGTGTGTGTGTGTGTGTGTGTGTGTGTGTGGTGTGTCTAATGGTCTCTAGTTATCAAGAGCCCCACTATATTGCATGGCAGGTTCAGAAACAAACACTTCGTTGTTGTTTTGCCACTTTATCTGGAGAGCGTCACGACGTGAGTTAGCCGCGCTTGGTGGTATCTTGGTAGGTAGCTTGTCGGGGTCAGCTGCGCCACGGGTGATGTCGGGAAGGTCCGTGCGGGGTCGATTCTGTCTCGAAGTGTAGTGATGAGTGATTGAGCGAGGTCAGTTCAGTTCAGTTCAGTTAGATTTGCGAAGTCATGCTTCGCCCGGGCCTTTTCTCTGGGGTGACCCGGCCTGTGTTAACTATTTCTATCATCCAATATGCTTTTACATAGCATGCCCCAAACACTAATAAAAGAAGAATCATGCATATCAAGGTAACATATACAGGATAATAAAAGTGTATATGAAATTCTGACAACCCCATGTCCGCGTCCTGAAACTTACTAACATCCCCTAGATGTAATTTGGGGATCGTGATGTTGATTGTCGGCAAGGTCAAGAGCAATAGCCTGATCACTATAGGATCTACGTCGACGTCTGTAACGAAGGATTTGATTAATGGAACTTTTAATGACAGGGAACTTAACCTACAGTGGTGGGGTAGCAGAAGGGTTCCCTGGAACAACCTATTTGGCTGAAGCTCCTTGCAAGTAATAGTGGCGGCAACGTCGGTGTATCCCTACTGCCCACCAGTATTATCCATGTAGGTGGTTAACACCTCTTATATCTGATCCCACCGCTGCCTCCAGATATAAGAGGTGTTAACCTCCTATATGGATAATACTGGTGGACAGTAGTGATACACTGACGTGGCTATCCTGTTTATTGGTTAGAGTACCACACACTTAGATATAAACACAATATGACTCTTGGTGCTGGTGGAAGCAGAGGCCAGTGAGCCCAAACATGGAAGTGGCCTCGTGGAGTGGTCATCACCCGGCCAGCAGGCAGGCAGCGTGAGAGAATAACTGAGGATGAGCGAGACCCACCCTGCTGAGGGCAGGCTCGCCGAGGTTGAGACATAGTCAACCTCTGCTGACCTCTTTTAGGCCTGATGAGTGCCCAAGGCAGGCTTGGGCTATATTTAGGTGCAGGCAGATAGCGGGCGTGGGTATGCACGAGGGCTATCCCCTGTGGTGTGAACACGGCTTTCTCACCAAAAGGCATGTGGCAC
>NW_020870625.1:72971-77971 GCF_003789085.1 Penaeus vannamei
GAATATGGTCGTATCATTGAGGGTACTAATAAACGATATTATGTATTTGTATACAGCAGTGTAATATATATGTTTAATAGGGTGAATATAGACATGAGGGGTTATGGATTAATAGGTATATATATTATATATTATACATTTATAAGGGTACAGGTATATATAATATATATATATATATATAAGTTACTATATTAATAGTAAAGGTAGGAATAATTAAGCTGAGTAGTATAATGATCGTTGTGAATGTGTGCTCGGTGGGTGAACTGTGTGTGTGAAAGTGTAGGTGATTATACTGTGCTATAATAAATATATGTTGGGACCATGATATATAGTAGTTTATGTAGTATATATATATATATATATATATAGATATATATAATATATAGTATATAAAATATATATATTATATATATATATTATATATATTATATATATATAACATATAAGTATGTGATATATAAGTAGGTATGTATGTAGCTGGTGTGGTTTGTGGTGTGTGGTGAGACCAAAAAGGTGGACAAAAACCTTGTGTGGTGTGTATTAATATAAAGAATATTATATAGTTAGAGTAGAGGGTATATATGGTATAATAAATATATATATATAATATACATAGTATGGAGAATAAAAGTATATAGTATATATTGATTATGGAATTAAAGGTATATATACAATTTAATAAAGGCGGGTATATATATATATATCAGTAGTGATGATATGGGAAAGGAGGGGAGACGGTGATAGTAAATATAAGATGAGTTATTATAGTATGAGTGTATGTTGATTGAAAGGTAGGTTGTATGTGTATGTGTTGCTTGGGTGGAAGACACAGGGGAAGAAAGTGGAGGGGAAAGATGGGTGGGGAGACCAGGGCGGAAGGTCATTAAGGCCGGCTGGTCTCGGACCGAGTGAAGTATCTCGTCGAGGGGTGCGGAATAGGCCAGGGTGTGTGGAGAAAGTGAGTGGAAAGGGGGTTTTGTGCGACCATGTAGTTGTTTATGAGTGTTGTGTTTGAGATGAGGAGGGTTGGGGAGGACAAGGGGAAACGAAGACGGTGTGCGTTGTGCGTTGGCTGCGACGTGTGTGGTGATGACGGACTCCGTAGCTGTGTATGTGTGTATGTGTGTAGCTGGTGTGGTGTCGTGTGTGTAAGGAAAGTGAGAGGAGACCAAGGGGAAGGGGCTTGGGACAGAGTGTGTGGATGGTAGTGTGTGTGTAGATAGTGTGTGTTGTGCTTGTAATGGGGGGAGAACCAGGGAAGTAGTGTGTGTGGTGATGGGGATAAAGTGGTGATGTGAGATGTGATGTGTTTGATCGGGGAATGTGTGAAATGGTGGTGTTTGTCTGTGTTTTGTCTGGGTTATATATGTATATATATATATTGTAGTAATATCCCAGAATATATATATATAGTATTATGTGATGATAGGTGATGAGCAGTAATAATGCATGTATCGTCTGCCTCTCTTCGTTCTCTCTCTCTCTCTCTCGTCTCTCGTCGTCTCTTCTCTCTCTCTCTCTCTCTTCTCTCTCTCTCTCTCTCTCTCTCTATATAGTAAAGATAATTATAGTATAGTTAGGTATAGTGATAATAATATACAATATATATATATAAATATATATATATGATATATATAGATATAATATACTATATATATATATATATTGTATGTGAATGTATGTATGTATGTATATTTACCATATATTTACATCTTGTATTATAGTGTATATACACATATGTATGTAATCATTATGACTATATATATATATATATATATATTATAATATACTAGTAATATGTATATATATATATATATATATAGTAGTATATATTTTTTTTATACCAGCGATATTTTGTTGTGTGATGTTTTATGTTACATATATGAATATATGTGTGTGTTTTTTTTTTTTTCATAGAACATACACACAAAACATCGGGCAGAGGGATATACATTAAAAAATACAAAGACAAATATATAAATTTATAAATAACTATATATATATATATATATATATATACCGTAGTATGTATGGGGCTATACATATATATAGTATATTATAGTTTATGTATGAGTATAATAACTAGTGAGGTATATATATATAAATTATGTGATATATATAATATGAGTATGAGATATATAATATGATAGTTATAGTATTGATATGACTATCATTAATAATATATTTATAATACATATATATTTGTTATCATATTATATATTATATATTATAAATATATATACTACTATATATACTATATAGTATATATATATTAAGTGATAGTTAATATATATGGGATGAGTATAACTAAGGGTATATATAGGTAAATAGTAGTGAGTATATAATGGTAAAAGGAAATATATCATATATGAAAGCGACATACATATGCTCGTGCCCGATAGATACATACATATATACGAGGAATGATCACTCACCGATTTATATTTACTTAACTTTACTCTTACAACCAAGTAAAATGTGACGCGGGTAAGCGCCTTAAAGGGAGAGAGAGTGAGCGAGGGGTGAAAGGAAATAAGTAGAAGGATAACAGAAGGGGGCGCAGACCCCTTCCATGCCGTGCCATAAGTTGTATAGTGGTTTATCCATGTCTAGAGCGAGTAACGAGGTGAGTGGGTGGGCTTGTGAACCGAAAGGAGTTGTACGATTAATTGGTCCTGATTAATGAGGATTTAAGTATAAAGTATAGCAAAATTCTAGGACAATAATAATAATACGATTAAAGGTAATTAGATAAGTGAAAATGAGGAGTTAAGGAAAAAGAAAACTTAACGTAAAAAACTACTAAAATATGATTGTGTTTTGAATTTATTTAATTATAATTTTTAGGGTAATTTAGGCTTTCTTATAAATTATTCATGAGTTTAAAAATTTTCGGCCAAATAACTAGAGTAGAAACCAAAAGGTTATAGCCAGAAGGGAGGTTAAAATTAGTATTGTTTGTGGAATTTTATGAGTGTGTAGTTATTTTAATTTAGTTTTAATAATGAAGATTTTAATAAAGAATTAACATAGTGAACTAAAATAAACATGAGAAGAGAGTGAAATTATTTGTGGATTTGTATTATTTTATTGTTTTAGTTATTTTAATGATTTGTCAAGCCCGGGCCGCGTAACAGTATAATGGTGCACTATTCTACTGTAAATTGGAAAAACAAGATTTTTATGTGATTTATCATTTTATGTTGTATGAGGAATATAGATTTTTTATTGACTAGAACTGGCTAACAAACACAAGAGCAGAGGTTATTAAAAAGGCGGGGTGTCCTAGTGGCAAAGCGTGTATAAGGAGAAGAGGGGGCGGGGATGGAAGGGAAAATATAAGCTGTGAGAGTAGAGAAAGAAGGTGATGGTGCGTGTGGAGGAGATGCAGTGTCGACGAGGTACATGGATCAGCGGACGGAAAGGTGAGAGTGCATAGAAGAAATGCATTAAGAATTAGAGCGAGATGTAATATACCAGTGTCTGGGGGCAGTGAATTCTCTGACAACTAAGGCTGACAGGAGCGATATTGCGAAGGTTGAAAGGAAAGGGAGGAGATAACGAGAGGGAAAAGGGAAATAAGGAAATGTACAAGAACAGCATAAAAATAGAAACCAATACGCGAACATGGTAAATAAAATAGGTTTAGAACGGAAAGGAGAAGGAAGAGAAAGTAGTGCTATGGGTCGGGATCAATCAGAAAGGAAAAGTTTGAAGAGAGGAGGCAAAGAAGAGCATAAGATAAAGGAGATAAAGCGAGCGGTACAGTAAAAAATTTCATGCAATTCGGCAGTGTTGCGCATATCCATATATATACATATATACATGTATAAATATACATATACACGTACATATACACATACATTCACATGCACGTACAAATGTCGTTGTGTTATCCTGACAGTGTGAGAGAAAGGACTGACGACCCAAGGAAAGAGTGAAAGCATGGTAACAGAGCATTTAAATAGTATAAAATATATAGGCTATCATACTATATTCACAGACACACTCATACATATATACACACATTCCCACAGCAAACGCTCACCGAGGGCCATATTCTTCTGCCCGGCGGCATGATAGAGGACGCTTTAGGCTTACCAAGGCTCACTGTACATTACCGCGTGAAGTAGCGCGAGGCAGATGGCAGGCGGAAGGACGGTTTCGCTCGTCGGGAAACTGGTGCGTGACCTCCAAGCTTTCGTTTTGATAGATTTACGAACTAAGGTTCAATTAATCAGAGGATTAGCTCGTTGAGGCACATATACAAGAATTCATGCATACTTCACCAAACATACAAACAAATACAGAAAACAAGCGCAAAAACACGGGTACACGCTGACACACATGACAAAACAAACATTAACGCAAGCAAAGAAAATAGTACACAGACAACAACTCGCGCGAGCGCACGCACTTGAAAGCACTGTCAAGAAACAGAGCAAACAAAAAACTTATAGACCGGGTTATAAAATACAAGTGACATAAGTGTAACATACATATATGTATATATATATACTAGAATAGTAATATATTATATGTAATATATATAATACATATGTATAGTATATATATGTATATATAGTTATATATATAAACGGGTAGTAACTAGAAGATTTATAAAATGGAAAAAAAGGAGATTTAATAAAACTCCCACACCTTTATCCCTTAATCTCATCACCCATAAACCATCACTATCCGCCTGCCGCTTAATGAAACCGGATATTTTAATCAGCGTCAGAGAGAAGATTGTGAGAGGAGAGAGAGGATGAGAGAAGAATGGATGAGAGTACCGAATAGAGAGATAGAATGTGAGTGAGAGAGGGACATGAAGAGACTGATGTAAGGAGAACAGGATGCGAGAGAGGATATAGTGATAGATGATATTATATATAATATATGCTGTATATATATATTACATATATATATATATAATAATATATACTATATATATATATAATATATATATATATATAAATATGTATTATTTGATATTATAT
>NW_020870625.1:82971-92773 GCF_003789085.1 Penaeus vannamei
TTTTGTTCTTTAGTTTCAATGTACTGTAATTTTATTGCATAATTGTAAAAAAAATAAAGGTTACTACTTCACGGATTTCGCCTATCACGGGTTCTTTTTGGAACGTAACCCCCGCGAAAAACGAGGGTTCACTGTATTTCTTTATTTTTCCATCTCCAAATTTGAAACTCATGGAACTCTTTTCGACTTTGACTTTTGTCATGTCTTCTTCAAGGCTTCAAGGTATCTTACTCCATATACTGTTGGAGAACATGCTGAATATAACCCTGCACTGTTAGAAGATTCTCCTACTAGTCTTCTGCGTCCTTCATCAATTGTGAGGAAACATTCTCCATTCTATTCCTCATCTTCACTTTTCACATCATATATTCTCTTGGGGCATCGAGTTTCAAGGGAAACATTGAACCACATTTGTAACACGAACATTTCCTCTTCCATCAACAGGATTTCTGTTGTAATTCATTTTTCCACATTTCATATATTTTCTCTCGCCTGTAAACTTTGGTTTCACATATCCTTCTGTCGTCATTGTTCAGAAGTACAGCACTAGTTTTTATTTCTAAACTTTTCATCTTCTTTTAATCATCCTCCAAGAGCGTCGTGCACTCGTGGCAGGACACTCCTGTCAAGCCAGCCTTCAGCCGAATTCATGACAGCAAGTTCCCGTCACTGGCCCTCTGCCTGTTGCTCCCATGATGGCATGTTCACATCACCCGCCCCTCAAGCCAATTTCTTTCGTGACATGACAGTCACGTCATACATATATAGGGTTTGAACCAACATCTTTATCAGTGCTCACATGATGTGTGTTTTGATAATTACAAATATGAAGGAAAGTTTGCAAGGAAAGCTTTTTTGCTGGTCTGGTCAGTAACTTTTTTATGCTTTTCGTCCACTACCAAGGAGGCTTTATATATATTGTTCACTACAGAGTTACCAGATAAAATCCCACATCGATACTATTACTGTACTATTACTATGACAGAACTTTGGTGGCCAACTGTACATATGTATGCGTGTGAGCATATCTTGTGTGTATATCTATATCTCTGTCTTTTCAAGCACAATATATGTATGCATGTATATATATGTTTATGGCTGAAAAACCCACAATGCACAAACTAGATATATTGAAATAAATGGGACAACCGATGGATTCAGGAGGATTCCGAAACTGCTGTCGCATTTATTTCAATAAATCTAGTTTGTGCATGGTGGGTTTTCTACCATTAACACTATCTGGCTGCGAGGGCAGAGGCTCGCTGCCTTGTCAGTGCTGTGGAGGTCTTTTCCTATCGACCGGTAAACCTACTGCCAGTGCGAAACCCTAGCAGACGTTGGTGCTTGGCAGGATGGTGGCAAGATGGCATTGCACGGTTGGGGAGAGTGCCAAGGCTAGGGTTCTTGGGCTGGATTGCTGTGTTGATTTTGAACAACAGGCGTTCACGGGCTGAGTTTCCACGCCCCTGGCTGAGGGTGTCGCTTTCAGCAGTTATTTTTCTAGATTTAACATTGACACAGAAATTATAATTGCAGATATATAGCTATACAGATTTGTGTAAATGTCTAAAATGTATTACATGAGATATTATTGGCACTTAATGTTCCTCAGATATCTTACCTGAAAGTCTCATTTGAAGTCATTTTATATGGTTACCAAAAAGATCTTCATTTCCGCAGATCAACAAACACGCATCCTCTGGCGGAGGAGATGCCGTCGAGGAGCACCGGGGACAAGACGGCGACGGCGAGGCGGACGCGTCGTGCCTGGCCTTCCTAGACGACGCCGAAGAGGTCATTCGCCAGCGGTCGTCCTCGGGCAGCACCTCCAGGAGAGCGAAGGGCTCAACTCATTGAGGTATGTGTGTCTGTACAATACGTATTTGTGTATTGTGTGTCGTGGTTTTTGATAGAGCTGTATGTTTGGCTGTGTGATTGGAACATTGTTTTGTAGATTGTAACATGCTTCATGAGACAAACGAATGTATGGTAAAAATATTCATACACTAGGTGTTTGGTTTCCATTGTGAATAAAATGTTAAAATATTGTGTCCAGCTATGTGTTTCAATAATAACATCAACGCCTGGGACTTTTTTCTTGAAAGTTTTCCATAATGCACCTTTGTCTGGGGTGTGTATCACTCGAGATTCGTGTTTTCCTGCGTTCGCTTTCTCTCTTTACATGACTGTCTTTCCGAACAGGTTCTCCAGGCATTGGTTGCAGAACATGAAGCCCGAAAGAAGATGTGACTGAAGATCTTGTTGGAGAATGCATGGAACCGCGGCCTCGAAATGCCTGATGACGCAGAATGAATTTTGTTAACGGATTGCTGTGTTGTAATGACGGTACGTGTCATCTTAGTAATGTGTCAAGGCTGAATGCCATATACAAAGAAACATTTTGTTTTTGTTTTGTTTTTCTTATATCCTTAAGAAATATTTATTTTCTAATCTATATGTTTACCGTTTAATTAGTTTATTATAATTTAATAATTCTGATTCTCTGCTGCATAATGATCACAGTGTCTAAAAAAATAAAGTTTTTTGACATTTAAGGAAATATCTAAATATAAAGTTAGGAAGTACTGGTTGTCATTTTTTTTTGTTTTCCTCAATTTTCCGATTTCTTGTCGAAATTTCTGCCTTGCTTTTGTACCTTGTCTCTGTATTCTTATTTATCCTTTTTCCCTGTATTCTTATTTATCCCTTTTCCCTACTTTCACGTAGGTCTCTAGTGTGTTTGTTTCGTCTTCGTCTTTTTTTTGCTCTCCGTGTATTAGCATCTGCCTTGAACAGCTTCTCGCCCTCTCGTTTTTTTCGCAATGTTCTCGATCACTCTATGCAAATTGTTCATGAGTTATCAAACAAAGTATTCTCTTTTTATTCTCATTCTGCTTCCCTTTACTTCTCAAATCTTTTAATTCTTCTCTTTACCTTTTGGTGCGATTCTGTTTGTGTCTGTTCTTCATTGCCAATTCTTGTTCGTTTGTCGATGGCTTTTTCTATTTGGTTTCTCTTTTTTATTGAAATCCTTCAAATTTTTCTCAACTGATTTTCTTGGATTCGTGTTTTTGCTGGGAGAAGAGAGGGACTTTGGGGGGGGGTGATTTGCTTTGTTTGATGCTTTTTTTTCTAAAGCTCCTCTCCTCTCCTCTCCTCTCCTCTCTCCTCTCCTCTCTCCTCTCCTCTCCTCTCCTCTCCTCTCTCCTCTCCTCTCCTCTCCTCTCTCTCTCCTCTCTCTCTCCTCTCTCTCTCTCTCTCTCTCTCTCTCTCTCTCTCTCTCTCTCTCTCTCTCTCCTCTCTCTCTCTCTCTCTCTCTCTCTCTCTCTCTCTCTCTCTCTCTCTCTCTCTCTCTCTCTCTCTCTCTCTCTCTCTCTCTCTCTCTCTCTCTCTCTCTCTCTCTCTCTCTCTCTCTCTCTCTCTCTCTCTCTCTCTCTCTCTCTCTCTCTCTCTCTCTCTCTCTCTCTCTCTCTCTCTCTCTCTCTCTCTCTCTCTCTCTCTCTCTCGGGCCTCACCTCGCTTAATTTGATCACACGGCAGCAGCGTGGGCGTGTGCGAGGCACCTTTAAAGCATACGTAATAGTAGCAGCGAAAGGCGTGTGGTGTACATTTCTCACGCCTTAAATGGAAGAGATGCTCGCAGTGGAATTTTTGAAGCTGTGTTTACCTCGCGAGAAGAGGTGTCCTGTTAATGTGTGTGGAAGAGGAGGAGGATGGAGGAGGTGAGGGGTGGAGGGGGGAAAGGAGGCATAGGAGGAGGAAGGAAGAGGAGGCGTAGGAGGAGGATGGGCGAGGAGGCATAGGAGGAGGATGGGAGAGGAGGAGGAGGGAGAGGAGGAGGCATAGTAGGAGGATGGAAGAGGTGAGGGATGGAGAGGAGGGATGGGAGAGGAGGAAGAGGAGGCATAGTAGGAGGATGGAAGAGGTGAGGGATGGAGGGGAAAGGAGGAGGAGAGGTGGAGAAAGAAGTAGGGGAGGTAGAGGAAGGTGACGAGATGGTGGATGGAGGGAAAGTTTGGGTTGGAGAATAAGAGGAGGAAGTGAGGGAGGTGGAGGATAAGGAGGAAGAGGAAGAACTAGAAGGAAGTGGAGGACGGAGAGAAGAGAGAGAGAGATGGGGCGGAGAGGGAGGGATTTAAAAAAGAAGTTTTAAAAGTATTACATTGATATACAGTTCCTTTAGTAAAAGTCAGCCCAACAAAGCGAAGAGAAGGCCCGAAATTAATGAAATGTAGTGAATAAGTCTTTGTGGTGGCGATGTTTTCTTTCCATTTGGCCAGAGCCCGGAAGTTCAATGGGTTTTTATTTTTTTTTTTTATATATATATATATATATATATATATATATATATATAATTTTTTGTTTTTTTAGTGTTCTTTGTAATATATGTGTGTGTGTGTTATCATTATTATTATCAAATATCAATAATAATTATTATCAAATAATCAATAATTGTGATGAAATTCTATTATATTGATGATCATCATGCTTTAATAGTCATAATATATGAGGCAATTTACACGTTCAGATACCGCTGAAGATCTTCCTCCTGCGCCCTTCCCCCACTCATTTTGCGCCCCTCCCCCCCACCCTCCTACACCATTTCCCCCCCCTCCTGCGCCGTCTTGTGAAGCGCGCCCCACGAACATTTCCGCGTTGTGACGGGAGGAACAGGTCATTTCGTGAACCAGTGCAATTTCTCCATGACCTTTCTCAACTGTCCTAGCTTCTCCTATTGGAGTTTAGCTAATTGTGAAAGGTCATGCTGAATTGCAATGAGTTCCCTACGGAGACCCTACGGATCGACGTCCTCCAGGGGGTTCAACCCGCCGGCGGTGTCAACCTCCTCCGAGGCTTCCTCCAGTCCTCTTCCTCCAGTTCCTCCGAGGCTTCCTCCAAGCTCCTCCAAGCTCCTCCGAGGCTTCCTCCACTCCGGCGAGCTCCTCCGAGCTTCCTCCTCCGGCGAGCTCCTCCGAGGCTTCGGGAGCTCCTCCGAGGCTTCCTCCACTCCGGCGAGCTCCTCCGAGGCTTCCTCCACTCCGGCGAGCTCCTCCGAGGCTTCCTCAGCTCCTCGAGGCTTCCTCGGCGAGCTCCTCCGAGGCTTCCTCCTCCGGCGAGCTCCTCCGAGGCTTCCTCCACTCCGGCGAGCTCCTCCGAGCTTCCTCCAGGCGAGCTCCTCCGAGGCTTCCTCCAAGCTCCCGAGGCTTCCTCCACTCCGGCGAGCTCCTCCGAGGCTTCCTCCTCCGGCGAGCTCCTCCGAGGCTTCCTCCTCCGGCGAGCTCCTCCGAGGCTTCCTCCACTCCGGCGAGCTCCTCCGAGGCTTCCTCCGGCGAGCTCCTCCTCCGGCGAGCTCCTCCGAGGCTTCCTCCGGCGAGCTCCTCCGAGGCTTCCTCCAGTCCGCGAGCTCCTCCGAGGCTTCCTCCGGCGAGCTCCTCCGAGCTTCCTCCACTCCGGCCCTCCGAGCTTCCTCCAGCTCCTCCGAGGCTTCCTCCTCCGGCGAGCTCCTCCGAGGCTTCCTCCACTCCGGCGAGCCTCCGAGGCTTCCTCCACTCCGGCGAGCTCCTCCGAGGCTTCCTCCACTCCGGCGAGCCTCCTCCTCCGGCGAGCTCCTCCGAGGCTTCCTCCAGGCGAGCCTCCGAGGCTTCCTCCGAGCTCCTCCGAGGCTTCCTCCACTCCGGCGAGCTCCTCCGAGGCTTCCTCCACTCCGGCGAGCTCCTCCGAGGCTTCCTCCAGGCGAGTCCTCCGAGCTTCCTCCACTCCGGCGAGCTCCTCCGAGGCTTCCTCCACTCCGGCGAGCTCCTCCGAGGCTTCCTCCACTCCGGCGAGCTCCTCCGAGGCTTCCTCCGGCGAGCTCCTCCGAGGCTTCCTCCACTCCGGCGAGCCCCTCCGAGGCTTCCTCCACTCCGGCGAGCCTCCGAGGCTTCCTCCACTCCGGCGAGCTCCTCCGAGGCTTCCTCCTCCGGCGAAGGCTTCCTCCAGAGCTCCTCCGAGGCTTCCTCCCTCCGGCGAGGCGGCGAGCCGAGGCTTCCTCCAGTCCGGCGAGCTCCTCCGAGGCTTCCTCCGGCGAGCTCCTCCGAGGCTTCCTCCACTCCGGCGAGCTCCTCCGAGGCTTCCTCCACTCCGGGAGGCTGGCGAGCTCCCCCTTCCGAGCTCCTCCGAGGCTCCTCCACTCCGGCGAGCTCCTCCGAGGCTTCCTCCAGTCCGGCGAGCTCCTCCGAGGCTTCCTCCACTCCGGCGAGCTCCTCCGAGGCTTCCTCCACTCCGGCGAGCTCCTCCGAGGCTTCCTCCACTCCGGCGAGCTCCTCCGAGGCTTCCTCCAGTCCGGCGAGCTCCTCCGAGGCTTCCTCCACTCCGGCGAGCTCCTCCGAGCTTCCTCCACTCCGGCGAGCTCCTCCGAGGCTTCCTCCAGTCCGGCGAGCTCCTCCGAGGCTTCCTCTCCGGCGAGCTCCTCCGAGGCTTCCTCCACTCCGGCGAGCTCCTCCGAGGCTTCCTCCACTCCGGCGAGTTCCTCCAGTCCGGCGAGCTCCTCCGAGGCTTCCTCCACTCCTGCTCCTCCGAGGCTTCCTCTCCGGCGAGTCCTCCGAGGCTTCTCTCCGGCGAGAGGCTTCCTCCTCCGGCGAGCTCCTCCGAGGCTTCCTCCAAGCTCCTCCGAGGCTTCCTCCAGTCCGGCGAGCTCCTCCGAGGCTTTCCTCCACTCCGGCGAGCTCCTCCGAGGCTTCCTCCACTCCGGCGAGCTCCTCCGAGGCTTCCTCCACTCCGGCGAGCTCCTCCGAGGCTTCCTCCACTCCGGCGAGCTTCCTCCGAGGCTTCCTCCACTCCGCGAGCTCCTCCGAGCTTCCTCCGGCGAGCTCCTCCGAGGCTTCCTCCACTCCGGCGAAGGCTCCTCCACTCCGGCGAGCTCCTCCGAGGCTTCCTCCAGTCCGGCGAGCTCCTCCGAGGCTTCCTCCAGTCCGGCGAGCTCCTCCGAGGCTTCCTCCACTCCGGCGAGCTCCTCCGAGGCTTCCTCCACTCCGGCGAGGAGGCTTCCTCCTCCGGCGAGCTCCTCCGAGGCTTCCTCCACTCCGGCGAGCTCCTCCGAGGCTTCCTCCAGTCCGGCGAGCTCCTCCGAGGCTTCCTCCACTCCGTTCCTCCGAGGCTTCCTCCACTCCGGCGAGCTCCTCCGAGGCTTCCTCCACTCCGGCGAGCTCCTCCGAGGCTTCCTCCAGTCCGGCGAGCTCCTCCGAGGCTTCCTCCACTCCGGCGAGCTCCTCCGAGGCCTCCACTCCTCCTCCGAGGCTTCCTCCCTCCGGCGAGCTCCTCCGAGGCTTCCTCCACTCCGAGCTCCTCCGAGGCTTCCTCCAGTCCGGCGAGCTCCTCCGAGCTTCCTCCACTCCGGCGAGCTCCTCCGAGGCTTCCTCCGGCGAGCTCCTCCGAGGCTTCCTCCACTCCGGCGAGCTCTCCGAGGCTTCCTCCGGCGAGCTCCTCCGAGGCTTCCTCCACTCCGGCGAGCTCCTCCGAGGCTTCCTCCACTCCGGCGAGCTCCTCCGAGGCTTCCTCCACTCCGGCGAGCTCCTCCGAGGCTTCCTCCACTCCGGCGAGCTCCTCCGAGGCTTCCTCCAGTCCGGCGAGCTCCTCCGAGGCTTCCTCCAGTCCGGCGAGCTCCTCCGAGGCTTCGGCGAGCTCCTCCGAGCTTCCTCCATCCGGCGAGCTCCTCCTCCGGCGAGCTCCTCCGAGGCTTCCTCCACTCCGTCCTCCGAGGCTCCTTCCGGCGAGCTCCTCCGAGGCTTCCTCCAGTCCGGCGAGCTCCTCCGAGGCTTCCTCCACTCCGAGCTAGGCTTCCTCCAAGCTCCTCCGAGGCTTCCTCCAGCTCCTCCGAGGCTTCCTCCACTCCGGCGAGCTCCTCCGAGGCTTCCTCCACTCCGGCTTCCTCCTTCCTCCACTCCGGCGAGCTCCTCCGAGGCTTCCTCCACTCCGGCGAGTTCCTCCGAGGCTTCCTCCTCCGGCGAGCTCCTCCGGGGCTTCCTCCAGTCCGGCGAGCTCCTCCGAGGCTTCCTCCACTCCGGCGAGCTCCTCCGAGGCTTCCTCCACTCCGGCGAGCTCCTCCGAGGCTTCCTCCACTCCGGCGAGCTCCTCCGAGGCTTTCCTCCAGTCCGGCGAGCTCCTCCGAGGCTTCCTCCACTCCGGCGAGCTCCTCCGAGGCTTCCTCCACTCCGGCGAGCTTCCTCCGAGGTTCCTCCACTCCGGCGAGCTCCTCGAGGCTTCCTCCAGTCCGGCGAGCTCCTCCGAGGCTTCCTCCAGTCCGGCGAGCTCCTCCGAGGCTTCCTCCAGTCCGGCGAGCTCCTCCGAGGCTTCCTCCACTCCGGCGAGCTCCTCCGAGGCTTCCTCCGGCGAGCTCCTCCGAGGCTTCCTCCAGTCCGAGCTCCTCCGAGGCTTCCTCCAGTCCGGCGAGCTCCTCCGAGGCTTCCTCCAGTCCGGCGAGCTCCTCCGAGGCTTCCTCCAGGCGAGCTCCTCCTTCCTCCTCCGGCGAGCTCCTCCGAGGCTTCCTCCAGTCCGGCGAGCTCCTCCGAGGCTTCCTCCGGGCGAGCTCCTCCGAGCTTCCTCCTCCGAGCTCCTCCGAGGCTTCCTCCAGTCCGGCGAGCTCCTCCGAGGCTTCCTCCAGTCCGGCGAGCTCCTCGAGGCTTCCTCCTCCGGCGAGCTCCTCCGAGGCTTCCTCCAGTCCGCGAGCTCCTCCGAGCTTCCTCCAGTCCGGCGAGCTCCTCCGAGGCTTCCTCCAGTCCGGCGAGCTCCTCCGAGGCTTCCTCCCCTCCAGCTCCTCCGAGGCTTCCTCCAGTCCGGCGAGCTCTCCGAGGCTTCCTCCTCCGGCGAGCTCCTCCGAGGCTTCCTCCAGTCCGAGCCTCCGAGCCTCCAGTCCAGCTCCTCCGAGGCTTCCTCCAGTCCGGCGAGCTCCTCCGAGGCTTCCTCCAGTCCGAGCTCCCCGAGGCTTCCTCCAGCGAGCTCCTCGAGGCTTCCTCCAGTCCGGCTCTCCTCCTCCTCCTCGGGGAGGACCCCCTCCGGAGACTCGATCTCCTCCTCAGGGGTGGCGGCCTGCTGTCGGCCGGTGGTGGACTCCTTCCCGTCCTCTTCCTCAGGAGTGACGGGGGCGGCAGCCTGCTGACGGCCGGTGGTGGTGGACTCCTTCCCGTCCTCTTCGTCAGGAGTGACGGGGGCGGCCTCCTGGGCCTCCTTCACGGGATTTCGGAATAGGTGGGGCAACTGGGCGGCTAGAGTCCGTTCCAGGGCCTCCACATCAACGTCGAGGGGCATGGCCACCTTAAAATCAACCACAAATGCCCTTCTCGTCCCGGGAGGAACACTGCCGGCCTTCTGTAGGAGAGCTCCTAACTCTCCTTTCAACTAACGGATAAAGACGTGGGCCGCGGCCTCATGGGTGCCGGTGAGGGTGGTGGAGAAGGTTTCATTAACGTTGTGCCCGAGCGTAAGCGTAACAAAAACAATTACTAATATACTAAGAATAATATATAATGTATTCCTTTTATAATCTTATATAATTATAAATTCTATACATAGATACATATATATATAATATATATATATATATATATATTATATATATATATATATATATATATATATATATATATATATATATATAGATAGATAGATAGATAGATAGATAGATAGATAGATAGATAGATAGATAGATACATAGATAGATACATAGATAGATATAGATATAGATTTAGATTTTTTTCTCTTTATTTGGGATGTAAAGAGAGCAAAACCGTAGATATTTATTTTTAAGCCTTTTTGTTTAAAAGAGGGA
>NW_020870625.1:97873-107873 GCF_003789085.1 Penaeus vannamei
AAATTTCAGCTTTTCAAACCTTTCAGCCAGTTCTTTTGTCCACATTAAAGGTTCCCGCACATTTTTACGTAACAGGTCCGAGAGTGGAGCCGTGAGTTCAGAAGCCTGAGGAATAAACATACGATAAAAAGAAATCTACCGAGGAAAGATCGAAGCGTTTTTCTTAGTAGTTGGGGGTGGAATCTTCATCAAAGCATCTATCTTTTCACACTGAGGTTTCAGATGCTTCCCATCAATCACAAATCCCAAATATCTAATTTCATTAAACCCAAATCTACACTTTGAGAGACGAACTGTCAAGTTATGCTCTCGCAAACCGTTCCAGAACCGAGATGATTGCTTCTAGATGTAGTTTCCAGTCCTTAGCATATATGAATATATTATCAAAGTAAAACGCTACGTTAGGTAACCCTACTAGCCTCATGAGTCTAACATAGGTTGCACAAACTGTTACTAACCCAAATGGTAATCTACAAAATTCCATTAAACCTTTGTGTGTTGGAAATGCTGTCAGAGGCTTAGATCTTTCAGAAAGTGGGATCTGATAGTAAGCTTTCGTTAAATCTAGCTCGGAAAAATAAACAGCACCATTAAACTAATGCAGATCATCCTCTATCTTACAAGCAGGTTCAGCATGGAAAACTGTGACAGAGTTGAGGGCTCTGTAGTCTATAGCCATTCGATACGTACCATCAGATTTTCGTACCATTACCACAGGTGAACAGTGAGGAGATGACGATAATCTAATGATTCCTTGCTTATAGAGTTGATCAACTTCCTCCTCAAAGTGTGTTTGTAAGTGAAGAGGGATAGGATATATCTTAGGCTTCAACCGCTCGGTAGTATTGAGGGTGATGTCATGTTCAAGAAGGGATGTACAACCTGGAGTTTCCGAAAACACGTCTGAAAAATCTGATATTAGTTTATGGATGTCATTCTGCTGATCCTGGGTTAGTTCCGAATATATTTCAGCACATGGAGTGTCAATAGATAGTAAAGAATCTATTTTACCATCGGGCGTAACGGGATATATCTCATTTTCTACATCTACACATGACTGAGCAACATCACTGATACCTTGACAACCATCTACAACCTGGTCTTCATCTATTACCTGAGCCTGTGAAACGTTCGCTCGTCGATGATACATTTTTAGAAGATTTGCATGATAAAGCTTGGGCTGACCTTTTTCCATAATCAAATAGTTTACCTTGTTTCTTCTCTCCATCACCGTATATGGACCGCTCCAAGTCATCAGAAGTTTATTCGCAGTATCTGGCAATAATACTAAAACTTCGTCACCTGGAGTGAAAGAACGATCTTGGGATTTAACATCAAAATAAGACCGATACCTGGTGGAGCTGATGTCAGCATTATGAGCAGCTATTTTAGAACATTCCTCTAGTATATCCCGGAGTTCTATGACATACTGAAAAATAGTTCGTTCGTCATCCTTAATACTCCTGTCCTCCCATAGATCTCTCAACACTGTCAGAGGACCTCGTACAGCACGACCATACAGGAGTTCGAAGGCAGAAAACCCAGTTCTGTCACTCGGAATTTCTCTGAGGGCAAATAAAGCAGGGATAAGATACCGGGGCCAATCTTTAGGCTTGTCTACACACAGCTTCCTTAATGATGCTTTCAGAGTACTATGAAATCTTTCAACTCTCCCATTTCCACTGGGGTGATATGGAGTAGTGAAGAGAGGCTTAATACCCAACAATTTATGAAGCTCACCCATTAATTGTGAAGTGAACTGTGTGCCTCTGTCGGAAAAAATTTGGAAAATATAACGAGCAAAGCTTCCGCCACAGATACGGAATCAATTTCTCTCAGCGGAATTGCTTCAGGGAAGCCCGTAGCGAAATCTATAAGGGTCAAAATATACTTGTGACCATCATCAGAGGGAGGATTCAGGGGACCTACTATGTCTATGGCAACACGGGAAAAAGGCTCCGTCATGATCGGCATGGGCTTAAGGGGGACGGGTTTCACTCGCCCTCGGTGCGACATTCGTTGGCATTTATCACAAGACCGACAAAAATCTCTCACGTCACTCCCCATACTTGGCCAGTAAAAGTGATCGGTCACCCTTCTCAAAGTCTTACGATGTGAAAAGTGACCAGCGAGAGGAGACTCGTGCGCAATTGAAGTGACTATGGCTCGGCAGTCAGCAGGCACGACTAAAGACGTCTTCCCAACTCTATCCTGAAATTTAGAGTTTACGCACTTACGGTAAAGCAACCCATCATTTTCAACATATTCAAATGTCATGCCATCACGGGTGGTGTGTGGTTCTCTCGATCTAAGCTTCTCCCTGATAGACGACAATGATGGACAAGAGCTTTGCAGCTTCGCAAATTCCGTCGGAGTGATATTTAAAGGTTCTAATCTAGGTAAAATAAGAGGATGAATTCTCTTGTTCTTAGAAGCCCTGGTCTGTATAGCCTGTACTTGGTCATTCTCATGGACGGGAGAATCCGATGCATCAGCATTATCATGCCTAGTGTCTCGTACCCCTGGAATATTACCAATTAGTACGCTACAAAATTTGAGAGGTGCGCGTAGGGCGTTAGTCCATCCAACAAAGTAAGGGCAGGAGATGTAACAGCGCACTTGAGGGAAATAATCTACTCGCCCCAAATAATCACAAACTTTGACAAATTTACAGTTACTGACATCAGTGTCGGGCAATACTTCGTTCGAGACCAAGACGCATGAACAACCAGAATCTCTAAGAATAGTAGAAACCTCTGTCCATTCACTGTACCATTAGCCAGGTATTTACGTGGAGTTGTATCAGACAAAGAAAAGCTAACTTTCAGCATTTCTCTCAGAAGACATACTTTTAAAAGCCAGGGGATTTTTAGGGCATCGATTCCTGTAGTGACCAAATTCCCCACAATTGTGACATCTGATTTGCTTAATGAAGTTTTCCTTCGGGACAGAAACATGATTAGCAGGCTTGTTTTCCGTGCTTCTCTTACCTTTAAAAGTCGTATTTGATCTAGGGTAAGCATTGTGAGCCGCAGCCCAGTTATCTGCTAACTGCACCGCCTGATCAAGAGTAGGTACGTTATGCTCTTTTATATATATCCTGAGATCCGGGGAAAGAGATGATTTAAACTGATCAAGTATCATGAAGTTTCTAAGCGACTCGTACGATTTCTCGAGGCCGCTACTATCTAGCCATTGATCAAAGAATCTGCCGAGAGTAATTGAAAATTGATGATAGGTTTCCCCGACCTTGATTTTAGCAGCTCTAAAGTCCTGTCTATACCCATTAGGGGTCTTATTAAACCCGTTAAGTAGAGCTCTTTTCAACTGTTTATAATCTGCAGTTATTTCAGGTGACAATGAGGTGTATATCTCTACTGCTTTGCCTGTAAGCAAGCTTCCCAAACGCACAGCATAACTTCATTAATATCCAGAAGACTAGCAACTCGTTCGAAACGAATGAGGTAAGATGCAAAATCTTCACCTTCTTGATATACTGGTAAATTAGGTCTTACAGCGCCACTTACACTAATAGGAGATATAGAATTATTACAGTTATTCCCTACTTTAATTGTAGCCATTTCTAATTCGTGAGCTAACTTCACTTTCTCTCTCTCTCTGCTTCAATTCTAGCCCTTTCATTCTCCTCTCTGCTTTACCTCTCTCCGCTTCTAACTCTCTCAACTTTAATTCTCTTTCTCTATTTCGCTCTTCCCTTGCAATTGCTTGCTGATTCAAAATGTACTTAGGTATATCATCGCCCTGCAAACCTAAGATTTCAGCCTGTTCTCTAAGACTGTTAATAGAAGTATCAAAATCGGGCATAATTATGATTATGCACAATCACAAACACGTGAAAATCACAGCAAGTAGCTGATAAAATACTAGAGGGCCGTAACCCGCACTAGCAGTAATTCTAGAAGGCGTAATCCTGCACCTAGAATATCAAACTTACTTTCCACTGAAACAGGGATACTGAATCAGAGACGCATGTCCCACGGGCAACACTCAACAAATCGTGGGTGGACAACTCCCAACTAACTCCCGCTACTCTAGGACAATGCAGCACTTGTCTCCGGGCCCCAAGGACGACAAGAGAGGATTGCTATCCTATATCATAACCAAACCCAAAGCCTCAGAAATCCGACATCCTGGCAAGGTCGCCACTTGTGAATAATAAGGTTCTTTTAATAGTCAAAGGATGTCGTCAGTTCTGAGGGTTTGAGTTTAAACACATCTTGAAAATAATTATTATTATTTCTTAAAAAATATTATGGCGACAAAACAGCATAAACAAACCAAAGCAAAACAAAAATCAAATCATAATACCTTCGGCTTTAATATCAAACGAGATGAGAATCAGATGTACAAGAAAGCTAACAACGCAGAAATCCCTACCGAACCGCATGCACCTAAACAACGCTGAAAGTTTCCTACAAAAAAAAATAAAATAAAAAAAAAAACCCGTCACCAGAACCAAGGCCGGTTCGTTTGCTAACGACGCTGGAATTTCTGACAACGCTGGAACTGCTAGCAACGCCGAAAATCCTACGAATTATAACAAAATCTTAAGATGAATTATTATCTTAACTAAAACTATCAAAATCGAATTTGCCAAAACCGGATCGCCACACCATACTTAATCAAAATCCAAAGAAAAGAAAAGACGTCCACGCCCCTCAACTCGGCCCTCAGCTGCAGTAGGGTGCGTCTCTGCTGGTGTACCTGAGCGATCTGGCGCCACGCCCCCTTTTCCACCTGAGCACGAGGCGAGTCGACCATGAGTCGAGCGAGTCGAAGTGAGGGTTCGGACAGCTCGTCCGAACCTCAGCTCTTAACTTAATCCGTACATTTACAGTATATCTTATCTGTAGAGGAAAATTTCTTTTTAAACCAAAAATATTCTTTGAAAATAATAAAAATATTCACATATATATATATATATATATATATATATATATATATATATATATATATATATATATATATATATATATATATATATATATATATATATATATATATATATAATATATATATATATATATATATATATATATATATATAATTATACATACGTATGTATGTATTATGTA
The DNA here is from genome assembly GCF_003789085.1 of Penaeus vannamei. Classification (NCBI taxonomy): domain Eukaryota; kingdom Metazoa; phylum Arthropoda; class Malacostraca; order Decapoda; family Penaeidae; genus Penaeus; species Penaeus vannamei. The sequence goes on from NW_020870625.1 coordinate 102,970, forward strand.
TGTATGTAGGTATGCATAAATGCCATATCGTCAATTTCACTCTGAATATCAACGCAGAGAGCCGTACCAGCTGGCCTTTGCACTAAGTTCAGTCAGACCACTTAACCATTCACAAGTTAGACCCGAAAAGTGTCAGCAAGTGCCTCCCAAACGGCTCCTCTCTCTTCGTGGCACCGTCCTGGCACCCTTCACGCCCTCTTCACCTCTCTCCCCGCCCATCCCTCTCCACGCCCACACACCCCTCGCTTGCCCAGAGGAGGTACTTCGGCCAACTTGTGAATGGGCGTGACACGGGTCATGGAGTTCGGCGATTCAGAGACTTCGAACTTTGTCGAACTTGTCGGAAGGGGGGTGGGGGTGGGGGGGGGGGGTGGCAGTGTGATCAAGGGAAGGAGAATTGAGTGTGTGTGAAATAGGTGTACATACAGATGCTCACGCACATGTACTTACAACATACATACACGCACACACACACACACATACACACACATACACACACAAACACACACACAATCACACACACACACACACACATACATACACACATACACACACACACACAAACACACACACACATATACACTACGGGTATGCGTATGCGTGTGTACGTATTTGTGTGTGACTGTGCGTGTCCATGGACGTGTACCTGTGATTCTATAATTGTTTGTGCGAATATATACAAAAAAAAAAAAAAAAAAAAAAAAAAAAAAGATGCAAAGAGCGAGATAATTAAAATCCGCTAATTGCAGCCACGAGATAACCGCATCAAGGAGAGCTCGACTGAAGAGCGCATGACGTCACAACCCGTCATGCATCCGGTCGCCGCTGGGGGTCCGCGAGCCGACGTAATCCGGTGAAGTGGAAGCGGAGCGGGGAATTCCCTCTCCCTTCCCTCTCATCCCGTGCGTCCCGGAGGTCTTGCGGAAATCTGCTGTTAAAAAAAAAAGTGTCTTTTTCTTATCTATTCTTGATGTTTTCTGGTTTTTTTTTTTTTTCCGTATGTTCTGGAGGAAAATACGTTAATACACACACGCATGCACATACACACACACATACATACATACATACACATATACACACACACACATATACACATACACACGCATACACACACATACGCACGCACGCACACACACACATACACACACATACACAAACACATACACACGCATACACACACACACACATACACACACACACACACGCTCACATACACACTCACACACAAATACACACACACACGCACACTCACACACAAAATAAAAATAAAGATAAAAAATAAACGTTTTTTTTCTGCCTTCCCGATTTTCTCCGCTTTCTTCTAGCTTTCCGAAAACTTTGAGAACAAAAGAAACTCGACTTTTTCCTTCTCCCTTCCCAGTGTCTCCCCGCTTTCCTCTTGCCTTTCGAAAATCTCTTGGAGAAAAAAAAAAAAAAAAAAAAAAAAAGAAAGAAACTGTTTTTAATCTTCTTCTTTCCCGATTCTTTTAACCCGTTTCTCTCCTCCGAAAAACCCACAGACCCTCCGACCGCAATTCTTCCACTCCCGCACACAAAACGGGAATTTCCCCCACGCCAAAACCCGCTCGGTGACTCTCGCCATGGTCCCCCCCCCCCCCCCCCCGTCCGTTAGGCCAAGGACAGGATCCGTGCCAAAGTCAGGCGATAATAGTGAGAAATGACAAAAGCCGGACGGAGCCTGGATGTCAAATGAGCCAGCCGGCGGGGGGGGGGCTTAAACAATCACATTTGCAGGACGTATATTTCGCTGATCATTCGCATGGGCTGAGGGCGTCGCGCCTGAAATTTCCAGTGGCGGGGAATTGTCTCGCTTACTTCCGCCATGTTGGTCCAGCTGCTGTCCCGGACGCTGTTGTTAGTATTGGCTCGGGTTATCTGTAATCCCGATATTATGGAGGTCGTGAATATCTGATTTTCTTGCAGATTAAAGATGGTATGTTTTTTTTTTGTTTTTGTGTTTTTTTACATGTATGATTTCCTTATGATTTGTCTTATTGATGTGTGAGATTATATGTAATATGTCGAGAACAATCATGATATTTTTTCTATTTTTATGCCGATTAAAGGTGGTATGAATAATTCACATGTACAATTTCATTATGATTTGTGTTACTGCTTCATGGCGGTGAGGTTGTTATGGCTGTTATCAGTTTTTCTTAACTGTAATCATAACATTTTGGGTCATTATTACTATTTCATTTGATTTGTTGTGCCGATAAAAGATAGTGTATTTTTTCGTTGTTTTAAGTGTTATCATTTAACTGTCTATCCATACAATGTCACACACGCACCACACCACACCACACACACAACACACACACACACACCACAACACACACACACACACACCACACACACACACACACACACACACACACAACACACACACACACACACACACACAATATATATATATATATATATATATATATATATATATATATATATATATATATATATATATATATATATATAATGTATATATTCTTTGGTGTTCTTATTGATCCAGTAAGGTTACTGTTACTATTGATCCAAGTCATATGCAAACATATATTGATATTGATCCATGTCATATGCAAGCCTTATGTTTTGCGAATCATTACACATATTAATATTACAAAGTCTCAGAATTATATGATTTTATTTTCAAGGTTCACTAAGATTATTCCTTTTATGAAGACGAAAGATAATATGAACATTTTCCATTTGCAATTTTAATTCATCCCAAGGGACATAATGAAATTTTTATGCAATTTGACATTCTGCTTATCTTCCCGTTCGTCAATCTCGTTAAAACTCAAACATGTTAAAGACAAGAATACGAAAATCTAATCAACACCGTCAATTTGCTTAATAATGCCTCTCCTCAATAACTAATAGCTATTCTCAAAGGACTTGAACCTGCAACATGGTTGATTTAGGGTTGAACGAAACATATCAAACTAAGATTCCACTTGTCTAAATCTGGTTCCTTATTTAAGGCCCTTATTTACCTCTAGACTGTCACCCTTTTTTTCCCAGGCTTAACTACGCTCTCCTGGAGATCTACGAGCCTAAACTTGAACAGTATTTACATAAACTTTTTTTTTCAGCGAGCAAAGGTAACTTACAGGTCTATGTTCTCATTATCATCATGTAGTTATACTTTTACAAAAGACATTCTAAAACCAGCCTAAACGTGCCAGGCTGGGTGGAGTTTGACTGCAATGTAAATAAAACAAAAGGGTAGGTTGTGGAAAGGTATGAATGAGAACGAATATCTTCACAATACATGATGCATTTAACCGGTTTCGATTATACCTTCGTCAGAGGATATATTCGAACCCGGTTAAATACATCTCTTGTATTGTGAAGATATTCGTTCTCATTGACGAAGATATAATCGAACCCGGTTAAATACATCTCTTGTATTGTGAAGATATTCGTTCTCATTGACGAAGATATAATCGAACCCGGTTAAATACATCTCTTGTATTGTGAAGATATTCGTTCACATTGACGAAGATATATTCGAACCCGGTTAAATACATCTCTTGTATTGTGAAGATATTCGTTCTCATTGACGAAGATATAATGGAACCCGGTTAAATACATCTCTTGTATTGTAAAGATATTCGTTCTCATTGACGAAGATATAATCGAACCGGTTAAATACATCTCTTGTATTGTGAAGATATTCGTTCTCATTGACGAAGATATAATCGAACCCGCGTTAAATACATCTCTTGTATTGTGAAGATATTCGTTCACATTGACGAGATATATTCGAACCCGGTTAAATACATCTCTTGTATTGTGAAGATATTCGTTCTCATTGACGAAGATATAATGGAACCCGGTTAAATACATCTTTGTATTGAAAGATATTCGTTCTCATTGACGAAGATATATTCGAACCCGGTTAAATACATCTCTTGTATTGTGAAGATATTCGTTCTCATTCATACCTTTCCACATTTGTCAACATGAATACGGTTCAATCGGGTAGGTGACCGGAGGTAGAACGGGATCCTGGGCTGAGTGTGACCAGTGGAAGACGGATTTTAGTTATTGTTTTTATTTCATTTTCTTTCGACAGTTAATCCCCTTCTTCTTCTTTTCTTCTTCTGCTTCTTTCTCTTCTTCTTCTTCTTCTGCTTCTTCTTCTTTTTCTTCTTCTTCTTCTTCTTCTTCTTCTTCGTCTTCTTCCTCTTCTTCTGCTGCTTCTTCTTCTTCTTCTCTTCTTCTTCTTCTTTCTTCTTCCTCCCTCCTCCTACTTCTTCTTTTGCATTGTCTTCCCGCATGGACTGCCTATAAACTCTTTAACTTTCTTATTGCTCTCTCTCTCTCTCTCTCTCTCTCTCTCTCTCTCTCTCTCTCTCTCTCTTCTCTCTCTCTCTCTCTCTCTCTCTCCTCTCTCTCTCTCTCCTCCCTCTTCTTCCCTCTCTCCCTCTCTCTCTATCTCTCTCTCTTTCTCTGTCCTTTTATCTAATTTTCGCAGGCAATTATTTCTCTTTCATTCTTTTATTCCATTCTTGGGGGCATTTCTTTTCTCTTTCTCTTTGTCTCTCACTTTTTTCTTTTTAGAAGAAGAACAACAGCAATTATCTATCGAAATGTCACTTTCACATATTGCTTTACGACATTATCTATTTTCATTCATACCTTTTTTTCAACATTTAAACAATTAATTCGATTCCTTCATTCTTCCTCGTGTTCTTATTCACTTGTAATCCCCAAGTAAAAAGGATATAGACTGAAATCCACATAAAAAAATCCAGATTATATCTTTCCATCATGTTTTTCCCTTTTTTTTATTATTTATTATTATTATTTTTTTTTTTTTTTTAAAACTTTCTCGTCATTCTTGTTATTGATTCGATGGCGGTGTCTCCTCTCATCAG
>NW_020870625.1:116963-119463 GCF_003789085.1 Penaeus vannamei
GGCGTATCTCAGGGAGGTTGCCTGGAGTAATCAATCATCATCAATCATAGCATGGTTGTCGCATTATTATTAGATCTTTTGTTATATATATATATATATATATATATATAATATATATATATATATATATATATATGTATATATATATGTATATATATATGTATATATATATATATATATATATATATATATATATATATGTATATATATATATATATATATATGTATATGTATGTATGTATGTATGTATGTATATACCTGCGCAGTGGGAGTGCCTGCCTTGGCTCTCTCCTCGCTGTGGTCTGCGCTGCGCACTACTTTTAGTCAACTGTAGTCGCGACTAAGAATTCTAAGACAGAATTCTAAGACTAAGAATTCTTGCCAATCGCTCCCCTGCTTAAAACGCTTTAAGTTCACAGGGACATGAGACTGTTTGTTATATCCTCATTCGAAAGCGGACATTCACGAGTGCATGCGTTGTTGACTTAATTAGTAACAATAATCGAAATTGCTATTGTCAGGCCAACTGCACACTGCTCCAGATTAACGGTCATATAATAATAATATAATAATAAATATATAAAAATAATAATAAATATAATGACGATCATCAGCATCCGAAACCATGTTCTTGGAATCTTGGTCTTGACTTTAGCATAATTATGTTTTGCTTGAAAACCGTCATATTTGACATTATTTCTATATTAATTGGGTAATAATAAAAGTAATAATTGCAGAAAAAAATATTACAAATCTAAATATTATTCTCGAATGGTAGTGACGATTTCCGAATTCAAGAAAAGAATATAATGGATGCAGGTTTGTCATGTCCTTTCCGAAATCGTTTTTTCTGGGCCAGTGTGCGGCCGGCCTTTCTAATTCATTATATATATTTTATTGGTATTTTAGAAGAAAAAGTTTTCAACCCATAAGTATAAGAAACTGAACGAACTTTGAAAAAAGAAAATAGAATCAAGGAAGAATGGGAATTACAATATTTTTTAGTGAATATTGGAGGCAAAATGTCTGCTTTGTGATAGCGCAATTGCGACGGTTAAGAAATTCAATGCACAAAACATTATGCTCTTCATAAAGACAATAAATATGCCAAATTAGAGGGTGAGCATAGAAAGATAGCACAGAAAACTGAAAGATGGAAAACAGAAGCAGACAATTTTTCCATTCTGTTACAGTGAACCCTCGCTATAACGCGGTTCACCTTTCACGTTCTCGCTGCTTCACGGATTTGCATTGTGCATTGTGTTCTGCATTCTGATTGGCTAAACAGTCTCTCCGCTTCTTCTCTACCTGTATCAATAACATTAGGGTTTAATATGTACATGTACGTAAAACAGCTTGCCAAATTTGTTTGCAAATTTTCTCTAAAACCCATGAAGCCTTCAGTTCGTATTGATGATTAAAATTATTATTTTACAGTGCAGCAGTTTTTTTTTGTAAAAAACGTTTATACAGTACTTTTACTTGTTAAACAAATGCTTGTGCCTGTAAAAAGGTTTTGTTCTTTAGTTTCAATGTACTGTAGAGTATTTCATTGCATAATAATTGTAAAAAAAATAAAGGTAACTTAAAAAAAAAAAAACTTCACGGATTCGCCTATCACGGGTTCTTTTGGAACGTAACCCCGCGAAAAACGAGGGTTCACTGTATTTCTTTATTTTTCCATCTCAAATTTGAAACTCATGGAACTCTTTTCGACTTTGACTTTTGTCATGTCTTCTTCAAGGCTTCAAGGTACTTTTAAATCTATCTTACTCCATATACTGTTGGAGAACATGCTGAATATAACCCTGCACTGTTAGAAGATTCTCCTACTAGTCTTCTGCGTCCTTCATCAATTGTGAGGAAACATTCTCCATTCTATTCCTCATCTTCACTTTTCACATCATATATTCTCTTGGGGCATCGAGTTTCATAGGGAAACATTGAACCACATTTGTAACACGAACATTTCCTCTTCCATCAACAGGATTTCTGTTGTAATTCATTTTTCCACATTTCATATATTTTCTCTCGCCTGTAAACTTTGGTTTCACATATCCTTCTGTCGTCATTGTTCAGAAGTACAGCACTAGTTTTTATTTCTAAACTTTTCATCTTCTTTTAATCATCCTCCAAGAGCGTCGTGCACTCGTGGCAGGACACTCCTGTCAAGCCAGCCTTCAGCCGAATTCATGACAGCAAGTTCCCGTCACTGGCCCTCTGCCTGTTGCTCCCATGATGGCATGTTCACATCACCCGCCCCTCAAGCCAATTTCTTTCGTGACATGACAGTCACGTCATACATATATAGGGTTTGAACCAACATCTTTATCAGTGCTCACATGATGTGTGTTTTGATAATTACAAATATGAAGGAAAGTTTGCAATGAAAGCTTTTTTGCTGGTCTGGTCAGTAACTTTTTTATGCTTTTCGTCCACTACCAAGGAGGCTTTATATATATTGTTCACTACAGAGTTACCAGATAAAATCCCACATCGA
>NW_020870625.1:131963-137954 GCF_003789085.1 Penaeus vannamei
ATGACCATTCGACTGTGGATGTGGCGAAGTAACCACATGAAAAACTCCCCACCGCTTCACGAAATTCCGGAATTCCTTGTTGGTGAATTGTGGTCCTCCATCAGTCTGTAGATGGAGAGGAACACCAACTTCTCGGAAATAGCGGCAGAAGAACCTGATGGTGTTGAGGGCGGTAGTGTCACCTTTGCAAGGTACGAGGACAGGCCACCCAGAGAGTCGATCAGCAATGACCAGGAAGGACTTCCCTGCAACTGTGAAGAAGTCTGCTGAAATGGACTCAAAGGGCCGTGTGGGGTTGTCATTGGCACATGAGGGGCTGCTGACTAGGCTGAAACATTTGGCAAGACTCACAGGCATGAACAGTACTGGTGATGTCCGAGTCTATACCAGGCCAAAAGACAGTCTGCTTTGCCCGTCGCTTCGTGGACTCTACACCTCTGTGGCTGTCGTGTAGACAAGAGAGGGTGCGGCGGCGGAGGGCAGCAGGAACTACAACTCTTGCTCCATATAAAACGAGTTCACCGTCAATGGAAAGGTTGTCTCGTATCTTCCAGAATGGGAGCAGAGAGCTGTGGAGATCGTATCTGTTGGAAGGGAATCCTGAAGAAACGCAGTCCAGAAGGCGAGTGTATGAAGGGTCCACTCTTGCTGCGGCTCGAAGATCCTGAAGAGTCCTGTCGGTGTCCAGCGGCGGAGACTCCCCTGGAGAGATAACAGCATTCACTCTCACAATAGGCCTGAGGTGTGCGGTATCATCACTTCTTGGAGTTTTACTCTTCTGATTTTCCCTCTTCTTTTGTTTACAGCATTTTTCATAGTGTCCCATGCGATTGCAAAAGTTGCACTGGACGGAGGTGGCAGGACACTTGGATGTCCTTGCCCAATGACCATGACGACCACAGTTGTTGCAAATGCTGTCAGCGGCAGGGCATTTCCTGAATCATGCCGTCGTGCGCAAAACTGACATGAACCCTGTGAATTCGAAGTCGGCGGAGAAGGGTTTGGCGTGTATTGCCCCTTCTTCTTTTTCTGATTGGCAGAAACGGCACACACTTGGTTTGGGAGAGCACGTATAGCAGAGGTGGCACTCCTGGTAGCTTCGAAGGATCGACAGGCATTAACCATATCCTGTAGAGAGGAGTGTGAAGGTAGACAGATGAGTTTCTGAATTAACTCCTCATCGCAAATACCCATCAGTATTATCATTTTGAGCTGGGTTTCTTCACACTCCTTTGAATTCCCATGGCAGATGTCCACTTCTTCCGCTATACGCCGCAGTCGTACATAAAAATCAGCAAATGACTCACCATCAGACTGTTTACAACCAAACAGGTCCCGTCTGCGAAGGGCTTCATTCCGAAGACTCTTAATGTGGGACTGCAAGGCGTCCAAAACCTGGTCGACAGTCAAGTCTGTTGAGGGCGTAATCTGCAGTGTATGCTCTAATATGCGTTGTGTTTCTAGGCTTAAGCACATCCACATCTGTATTAGCTGTTTCTCACGAGGTAGACTTGCCAAGTCCACCATAACAGCATAATCATCCCACCGCCTACGCCATTCACGGAAGACCTGAAAAGATGCGTCAGATTTTAACGGAGGTGGATTCTGAGCTATTGCCTTCTGTGGTGGAGGATGATGAGTGGTGGGATGAGGCCCAGGAGCAAGTGGAGGGGAAGAGCCAGCTAAAGTTGGCTGAAGATTTACAGGTGACAGGAGCTGGATGAGGGTCGTGAATCTTGCAGCCTCTTCCTGGCGACGTAAATCATCTTCCTGGCGACGAATCTCTTCTTCCCGGCGTCGTCTAGCTTCCTCTTGCACTCGAGATGCCTCCCAATACTGTATCAGATGCTTAAAATCAGCGGCAGTCGCGGAAGTTGGGTGGGTGTTCTGGGGAGGGGAGAGGAGGGGAGGCTGGTCCACTCCTCCACCCGTCGCTCCACCCACTGGAAGTGAGTACTGAAGTGCATCTTGTTGGGGCTCGTTGGATTCGGTAGAAAATCACTGATCTGCCATGTAAGTTGAAAAATAGGAAGCACTTGTTCAATTCCAGTAAACGTATTCTCTTACTGAAAGACTTGTAATTGAATATTACATGAGACCGTGCGAGCGAGCAGTGAGTGCGTTCGTGCGTACGCGTGTTGCGGGTGTTGCCGATCGGTGTCTAGCAGCGCGGAAGAGTACTTCTTTGAGGCGCGTTTGGGGACCGTCAGTACGTGGGCAGATGTCGTGGTGGAGGGTGCGAAGCAGCGCTCCCACAGAGGACATGAAAAACGGCCACAACAATAAAAATACTGTAGTACACACGACAAAACATGGGGAAATCACTTCACTGCACTAAAAATCACTCCACAAATCACTGTAATCCATAAAGATGAGGCTGGGGTAGAAGTTCAATTGGCTAACGGCGCCTGGTCGCTTCTCTCGGTAAAACTGAAAATACAGTCACTGCGCCATGTATATTTCTTCTTGAGTAGACCCTAATGGCTTGTTTCCTTTGATTTTAAAAAGACTAAATGGCCAATTAGCTCCTAAATTAGCCGTAATCTTACGCCTTTTATTTCGTAAAGGGTCATTTCCAGATTGCTATTCCCAAGGGCCCACTACAGTCTCCACCTACTGAATATAGGCCCATTTCAGTTACACCAATTTTATCCAAGGTTTTTGAACGTTTGCTGGTCAAACGTCTTTCTGTACATTTGAGACCGTTTCTTCCAGAGACTCAGTTTGGTTTTAGAAAGGGACTCGGCTGCAATGATGCACTGCTTATGTTGGTGCATGAAATGCAGTCTGCTTTAGATAAGGGTCATGAGTCAAGACTTGTCTCGCTGGATTTTAGTGCAGCTTTTGACACTGTTAATCACAAGGTTTTAATTTTTAAGTTACAGTCTTTTGGTGTTGGTGGTAAAGTTTTAAGTATTTTAACTGAATTTTTAACTGGTAGGCAGCAGTGTGTTCATGTTGATGGTAGTTTTAGCTCGTATTCTCATGTATCTTCTGGGGTTCCTCAGGGTAGTGTTCTTGGCCCTTTGCTCTTTATCTTGTATGCAAGCGATATGTGGTCTGGCATTACTAATAAAATGTTGGCATATGCTGATGATACTTCTCTCTATGCTGATATTCCTTCTCCGGCAACTAGGCAAATAGTAGCTGACAGTCTCACTGCAGACCTGTTGATGATTCACTCGTGGTGCTCTCGGTGGGGCATGAAATTAAATCCTACTAAGTCTAAAGAAATGATTGTGAGCCGGTCTCGAACGCAGTTGCCTCAGTATCCAAGTCTGCTGATTAATGGAGTTTTAATCACTTCGGTGGATAATTTGAAGCTTTTAGGTGTAACCTTTGATTTAAAGCTTACATTTGAATTGCATATTAGGAATATGGCCCGGGCAATTTCATCAAAGTTAGGCATCATTCGCAAGTGCAAGAAAATCTATGAAGATGACTACATTACGCGTAGGTGTTTCTTTTCTTTTATTCTGCCTCATTTTGAGTATTGTTCTTCTGTGTGGTTATCTGCTGCAGACTCACACTTAAGACTGCTTGATCGTTCTTTTAATTTCATTAAATTTCTCCTGTCTGACTTAAATTTGGACATTAGACATCGTAGGTTGATTTTTATCAACCTGTAAGAATTACCAGAAGTTCTATGACCCTCAATTCAATGACGTTTGATGTGAGTCGATCTTCTACAAGTCAGTTTTCTAGATGCTTTTTTACTGCTATTTGTAGACTTTGGAATAGATTGCCTTCAGAGATTGTAACTTCTTCGACTCTTGATAATTTTAAAACGTCAGCTAACATGTTTTTCTTACGTAATTAGCTGACTTTCTTTTATTCATTCTTTCTTAGCTGTATCTTGACCTGCACTGACACATTTGGTGGTATAAATCTTGATTTTCGCAGTGTGGCTCTTTATATAGCTTACAACAATAGGAACAATAACAGTTGTTATTATTATTACTACTACTACTATCATTATTATTATAATAAATGGTATCAATATAAAAGAAAAAACAGTTTCGTGGGACCAGATTCAAATGAAATGTAAACAAGATATCCTGATAATGAGGCGAATTACAACAATCCATTTCATATCAAAACAAGACACCCATCCACCTGATATATATTTAGCACTGGATCCTGCTGTCACACATCAGTAGTAGTAGTATTTCACACCTTGGTAGCTATGCTGTCTGGTTTGTTTTCCTTCCGGACCATAAGTAGCATTCATTATTTCATGACACTGAACTACAGTGACAACAAAACTTTCTTAATATATAGGTAAATACAAGGCTACTGTCAAAGGCGATCGTGCAGTTCGTTCTACGTTGCAAGTGCCAAAACTGCAACCGTTATACTAAACCGTATCTCATTGCTAACAGACCTATGCTTCTCTTCTGTGAGTTCGTGTTTCTTATCTGAAGTGGGCAAAGTGGAACGAAAACAACGCTAAACAAGACAGTATAGCAATATAACCTCTTTCCTACCTTCCCCATTTCCTGCTCCTGAAATGGAACAACAAAATTGTGAAACCGCGCATAAACACTAACAAACACAGATCCCCCAGCAAATCCCCCCAAAAAAGCGAAATCAAACACTGTAATTCCTCCATACTCCTTCGCAATACAAACAAGAAAAGGCACAGAAACAAAAGCAGAAAGATAGAAGGGCAGGTAAGTAGATAGAGATGCGAACAGAAATTCTTGCATAAAAAAATTCCTCGTCTCCGTCGGGGTTCGACCTCGAGTCTTCCGCGTAAGATGCAATCGTGCGAACCGTTACACCACGGAAGCATTTCCTATGTTGGTGCACTTTACTAAAACTAAATATTAAAGAATATAAATAATGTATATATAGATGCTCAGTTAAGTTCCATGATTAACTGACAAACAAACACACATCCTTCTTTTTCTTGTTTTCTCTCTATCAGCCTGTCTGTACATTTATCTATCTGTCTGTATCTATATGTTTTCTCTCCCATTCCCTTATTCTTGTCTTCTCTCTATCAGCCTGCCTGCATATCTATCTATCTGTATCTATAACTATATCTATCTACCAACATCCTGATCCTCATTACACCGAAACATTTATGTCTCCCTGTTAAACCTATCCCCAGGAAATGGAAACTAAAACCAAAAGGACAAAGGAATCGGATCCTGCATTCCTATTTGGGATTAATATGTAGCAACCAAAGACACACCGTGCAAAATGAGATGATAATTAGAGAATGAGAAGAAGTAGTAATAAAGAGGGACAGAGGTACAGGCAGATAATAACGTCCCGGTTCACTTTCAGATAAGCAGGTATAAAGGCGAAAGAAACGCGGGAATGGATGGAAATGGAGAGAATGATATAATATTCATAAAAAAGGGTCATGATAAGGATAAAAATAATGGAAATAATGCTTATAACCGTAATGAAACATAATGGGGGAGGGGAAGGTCATACAGAGGGGGGAGGGGAGGCCATGCAGAGGAGGGGAGGCCATACAGAGGGGGAGGGGAGGTCATACAGAGGGGGAGGGAGGCCATGAGGGGGAGGGCCATACAGAGGGGGAGGGAGGATACAGAGGGGGAAGGGAGGCATACAGAGGGGGGAGGGGAGGCCATACAGAGGGGGAGGGAGGAGGGGGGGAGGCATAAGAGGGGGAGGGGAGGCCATACAGAGGGGGAGGGGAGGCCATACAGAGGGGAGGGAGGACAGAGGAGGGAGGGAGGCCATACAGAGGGGGGGAGGGCCATACAGAGGAGGGAGGGGAGGCCATACAGAGGGGGAGGGGAGGCCATGCAGAGGGGAGGGAGGCCATACAGAGGGGGGAGGGGAGGCCATACAGAGGGGGAGGGAGGCCATACAGAGGGGGAGGGGAGGCCATACAGAGGGGGAGGGGAGGCCATACAGAGGGGGAGGGAGGCCATACAAAGGGGGGAGGGGAGGACAGAGGGGGAGGGAGGCCATACAGAGGGGAGGGAGGGGAGGCCATACAGAGGGGGG
>NW_020870625.1:143054-150554 GCF_003789085.1 Penaeus vannamei
TTTTAGTCAACTGTAGTCGCGACTAAGAATTCAGAATTCGACAGAATTCTTGCCAATCGCTCCCCTGCTTAAAACGCTTTAAGTTCACAGGGACATGAGACTGTTTGTTATATCCTCATTCGAAAGCGGACATTCACGAGTGCATGCGTTGTTGACTTAATTAGTAACAATAATCGAAATTGCTATTGTCAGGCCAACTGCACACTGCTCCAGATTTAATAATGATAATATAATAAATATAAAAAATAATAATAAATATAATGACGATCAATCAGCATCCGAAACCATGTTCTTGGAATCTTGGTCTTGACTTTAGCATAATTATGTTTTGCTTGAAAACCGTCATTTGACATTATTTCTATATTAATTGGGTAATGATAATAAAAGTAATAATTGCAGAAAAAAGTACAAATCTAAATATTATTCTCGAATGGTAGTGACGATTTCCGAATTCAAGAAAAGAATATAATGGATGCAGGTTTGTCATGTCCTTTCCGAAATCGTTTTTTCTGGGCCAGTGTGCGGCCGGCCTTTCTAATTCATTATATATATTTTATTGGTATTTTAGAAGAAAAAGTTTTCAACCCATAAGTATAAGAAACTGAAACGAACTTTGAAAAAAGAAAATAGAATCAAGGAAGAATGGGAATTACAATATTTTTTAGTGAATATTGGAGGCAAAATGTCTGCTTTGTGATAGCGCAATTGCGACGGTTAAGAAATTCAATGCACAAAAACATTATGCTCTTCATAAAGACAATAAATATGCCAAATTAGAGGGTGAGCATAGAAAGATTGCAGAAACTGAAAGATGGAAAACAGAAGCAGACAATTTTTCCATTCTGTTACAGTGAACCCTCGCTATAACGCGGTTCACCTTTCACGTTCTCGCTGCTCACGGATTTGCATTGTGCATTGTGTTCTGCATTCTGATTGGCTAAACAGTCTCTCCGCTTCTTCTCTACCTGTATCAATAACATTAGGGTTTAATATGTACATGTACGTAAAACAGCTTGCCAAATTTGTTTGCAAATTTTCTCTAAAACCCATGAAGCCTTCAGTTCGTATTGATGATTAAAATTATTATTTTACAGTGCAGCAGTTTTTTTGTAAAAAACGTTTATACAGTACTTTTACTTGTTAAACAAATGCTTGTGCCTGTAAAAAGGTTTTGTTCTTTAGTTTCAATGTACTGTAATTTTATTGCATAATAATTGTAAAAAAATAAAGGTTACTACTTCACGGATTTCGCCTATCACGGGTTCTTTTTGGAACGTAACCCCGCGAAAAACGAGGGTTCACTGTATTTCTTTATTTTTCCATCCAAATTTGAAACTCATGGAACTCTTTTCGACTTTGACTTTTGTCATGTCTTCTTCAAGGCTTCAAGGTACTTTTAAATCTATCTTACTCCATATACTGTTGGAGAACATGCTGAATATAACCCTGCACTGTTAGAAGATTCTCCTACTAGTCTTCTGCGTCCTTCATCAATTGTGAGGAAACATTCTCCATTCTATTCCTCATCTTCACTTTTCACATCATATATTCTCTTGGGGCATCGAGTTTCATAGGGAAACATTGAACCACATTTGTAACACTAACATTTCCTCTTCCATCAACAGGATTTCTGTTGTAATTCATTTTTCCACATTTCATATATTTTCTCTCGCCTGTAAACTTTGGTTTCACATATCCTTCTGTCGTCATTGTTCAGAAGTACAGCACTAGTTTTTATTTCTAAACTTTTCATCTTCTTTTAATCATCCTCCAAGAGCGTCGTGCACTCGTGGCAGGACACTCCTGTCAAGCCAGCCTTCAGCCGAATTCATGACAGCAAGTTCCCGTCACTGGCCCTCTGCCTGTTGCTCCCATGATGGCATGTTCACATCACCCGCCCCTCAAGCCAATTTCTTTCGTGACATGACAGTCACGTCATACATATATAGGGTTTGAACCAACATCTTTATCAGTGCTCACATGATGTGTGTTTTGATAATTACAAATATGAAGGAAAGTTTGCAAGGAAAGCTTTTTTGCTGGTCTGGTCAGTAACTTTTTATGCTTTTCGTCCACTACCAAGGAGGCTTTATATATATTGTTCACTACAGAGTTACCAGATAAAATCCACATCGATACTATTACTGTACTATTACTATGACAGAACTTTGGTGGCCAACTGTACATATGTATGCATGTGTGAGCATATCTTTGTGTGTATATCTCTGTCTTTTAATATCTGTCTTTTCAAGCACAATATATGTATGCATGTATACATATGTTATGGCTGAAAAACCCACAATGCACAAACTAGATATATTGAAATAAATGGGACAACCGATGGATTCAGGAGGATTCCGAAACTGCTGTCGCATTTATTTCAATAAATCTAGTTTGTGCATGGTGGGTTTTCTACCATTAACACCATCTGGCTGCGAGGGCAGAGGCTCGCTGCCTTGTCAGTGCTGTGGAGGTCTTTTCCTATCGACCGTGTAAACCTACTGCCAGTGCGAAACCCTAGCAGACGTTGGTGCTTGGCAGGATGGTGGCAAGATGGCATTGCACGGTTGGGGAGAGTGCCAAGGCTAGGGTTCTTGGGCTGGATGCTGTGTTGATTTTGAACAACAGGCGTTCACGGGCTGAGTTTCCACGCCCCTGGCTGAGGGTGTCGCTTTCAGCAGTTATTTTTCTAGATTTAACATTGACACAGAAATTATAATTGCAGATATATAGCTATACAGATTTGTGTAAAAGTCTAAAATGTATTACATGAGAGATATTATTGGCACTTAATGTTCCTCAGATATCTTACCTGAAAGTCTCATTTGAAGTCATTTTATATGGTTACCAACAAAGATCTTCATTTCCGCAGATCAACAAACACGCATCCTCTGGCGGAGGAGATGCCGTCGAGGAGCACCGGGGACAAGACGGCGACGGCGAGGCGGACGCGTCGTGCCTGGCCTTCCTAGACGACGCCGAAGAGGTCATTCGCCAGCGGTCGTCCTCGGGCAGCACCTCCAGGGAGAGCGAAGGGCTCAACTCATTGAGGTATGTGTGTCTGTACAATACGTATTTGTGTATTGTGTGTCGTGGTTTTTGATAGAGCTGTATGTTTGGCTGTGTGATTGGAACATTGTTTTGTAGATTGTAACATGCTTCATGAGACAAACGAATGTATGGTAAAAATATTCATACACTAGGTGTTTGGTTTCCATTGTGAATAAAATGTTAAAATATTAAGTGTCCAGCTATGTGTTTCAATAATAACATCAACGCCTGGGACTTTTTTCTTGAAAGTTTCCATAATGCACCTTTGTCTGGGGTGTGTATCACTCGAGATTCGTGTTTTCCTGCGTTCGCTTTCTCTCTTTACATGACTGTCTTTCCGAACAGGTTCTCCAGGCATTGGTTGCAGAACATGAAGCCCGAAAGAAGATGTGACTGAAGATCTTGTTGGAGAATGCATGGAACCGCGGCCTCGAAATGCCTGATGACGCAGAATGAATTTTGTTAACGGATTGCTGTGTTGTAATGACGGTAGGTGTCATCTTAGTAATGTGTCAAGGCTGAATGCCATATACAAAGAAACATTTTGTTTTTGTTTTGTTTTTCTTATATCCTTAAGAATATTTATTTTCTAATCTATGTTTACCGTTTAATTAGTTAATAATTTGATAATTTAATAATTCTGATTCTCTGCTGCATAATGATCACAGTGTCTAAAAAAAACGTTTTTTGACATTTAAGGAAATACTTATTTCATCTAAATATAAAGTTAGGAAGTACTGTGTTTGATGATACATCGAAATCAGTTTCATATAATTTTGTTTTCCTCTATTTTCCGATTTCTTGTCGAAATTTCTGCCTTGCTTTTGTAGTCTCTGTATTCTTATTTTTTTCCCTGTATTCTTATTTATCCCTTTTCCCTACTTTCACGTAGGTCTCTAGTGTATCTTTGTGTTCGTTTTGTTTTCGTCTTCGTCTTTTTTATTTATATTTCTTTGTTTCTCTCCGTGTATTAGCATCTGCCTATGAACAGCTTCTCGCAATTTCTTCTCGTGAACAGCCTTGATCAAAGGATATTCGCAAATGTTCTCGATCACTCTATGCAAATTGTTCATGAGTTAAGAAATCAAACAGAAGTATTTCTCTTTTATTCTCATTCTGTTTCCCTTTACTTGTCTCAAATCTTTTAATTCTTCTCTTTACCTTTTGGTGCGATTCTGTTTGTGTCTGTTCTTCATTGCCAATTCTTGTTCGTTTGTCGATGGCTTTTATCTATTTAGGTTTCTCTTTTTTATTGAAATCCTTCAAATCTCCTTTTCTCAACTGATTTTTACTTGGATTCGTGTTTTTCTTTTTCCACTTACTATCTTCAAGAGAGAGAAAGAGAGGGAGGAAGAGAACCGGGGGGGGGGGATTAAGTGTTTGTGTTTATTTCAATTCTTTTCATCTGCTTTTATTTGTTTGTTTCGTGGATGCTATTCAAATCTTGAGCAGTAAAGTACACTCCTCCCTCCTCCTCTGCTCTCTCTCTCTCTCTCTCTCTCTCTCTCTCTCTCTCTCTTCTCTCTCCTCTCCTCTCCTCTCCTCTCCTCTCCTCTCCTCTCCTCTCTCTCCTCTCCTCTCCTCTCTCTCTTCCTCTCTCTCTCTCTCTCTCTCTCTCTCTCTCTCTCTCTCTCTCTCTCTCTCTCTCTCTCTCTCTCTCTCTCTCTCTCTCTCTCTCTCTCTCTCTCTCTCTCTCTCTCTCCTTCGGCCTCACCTCGCTTAATTTGATCACACGGCAGCAGCGTGGGCGTGTGCGAGGCACCTTTAAAGCATACGTAATAGTAGCAGCGAAAGGCGTGTGGTGTACATTTCTCACGCCTTAAATGGAAGAGATGCTCGCAGTGGAATTTTTGAAGCTGTGTTTACCTCGCGAGAAGAGGTGTCCTGTTAATGTGTGTGGAAGAGGAGGAGGATGGAGGAGGTGAGGGGTGGAGGGGGGAAAGGAGGCATAGGAGGAGGAAGGAAGAGGAGGCGTAGGAGGAGGATGGGCGAGGAGGCATAGGAGGAGGATGGGAGAGGAGGAGGAGGAGAGGAAGAGGAGGCATAGTAGGAGGATGGAAGAGGTGAGGGATGGAGAGGAGGCATGGGAGGGGAGGAAGAGGAGGCATAGTAGGAGGATGGAAGAGGTGAGGGATGGAGGGGAAAGGAGGAGGAGAGGTGGAGAAAGAAGTAGGGGAGGTAGAGGAAGGTGACGAGATGGTGGATGGAGGGAAAGTTTGGGTTGGAGAATAAGAGGAGGAAGTGAGGGAGGTGGAGGATAAGGAGGAAGAGGAAGAACTAGAAGGAAGTGGAGGACGGAGAGAAGAGAGAGAGAGATGGGGCGGAGAGGGAGGGATTTAAAAAAGAAGTTTTAAAAGTATTACATTGATATACAGTTCCTTTAGTAAAAGTCAGCCCAACAAAGCGAAGAGAAGGCCCGAAATTAATGAAATGTAGTGAATAAGTCTGTGGTGGCGATGTTTTCTTTCCATTTGGCCAGAGCCCGGAAGTTCAATGGGTTTTTTTTATTTTTTTTTATATATATATATATAAAAATATAAATATATATATATATAATTTTTTGTTTTTTTTAGTGTTCTTTGTAATATATGTGTGTGTGTTATCATTATTATCAAATATATAATAATTATTATCAAATAATCAATAATTGTGATGAAATTCTATTATATTGATCATGATATATGAGGCAATTTACACGTTCAGATACTTGCGCTCTTTTCTGAAATGCCTTCCCCCACTCATTTTGCG
Organism: Penaeus vannamei; assembly: GCF_003789085.1. Classification (NCBI taxonomy): domain Eukaryota; kingdom Metazoa; phylum Arthropoda; class Malacostraca; order Decapoda; family Penaeidae; genus Penaeus; species Penaeus vannamei. The sequence goes on from NW_020870625.1 coordinate 148,854, forward strand.
CCCCTCCCCCCACCCTCCTACACATTTCCCCCCCTCCTCCTGCGCCGTCTTGTGAAGCGCGCCCCACGAACATTTCCGCGCTGTGACGGGAGGAACAGGTCATTTCGTGAACCAGTGCAATTTCTCCATGACCTTTCTCAACTGTCCTAGCTTCTCCTATTGGAGTTTAGCTAATTGTGAAAGGTCATGCTGAATTGCAATGAGTTCCCTACGGAGACCCTACGGATCGACGTCCTCCAGGGGGTTCAACCCGCCGGCGGTGTCAACCTCCTCCGAGGCTTCCTCCAGTTCCTCCTGGGCGAGCTCCTCCGAGGCTTCCTCCAGTCCGGAGTCCTCCACCTGGGCGAGCTCCTCCGAGGCTTCCTCCAGTCCGGCTCCTCCGAGGCTTCCTCCAGAGCTCCTCCGAGGCTTCCTTCCGGCGAGCTCCTCCGAGGCTTCCTCCACTCCGGCGAGCTCCTCCGAGGCTTCCTCCAGTCCGGCGAGCTCCTCCGAGGCTTCTTCTCCTCTTCCTCCACTCCGGCGAGCTCCTCCGAGGCTTCCTCCACTCCGGCGACTCCGAGGCTTCCTCCAGGGCGAGCTCCTCCGAGGCTTCCTCCTCCGGCGAGCTCCTCCGAGGCTTCCTCCAGTCCGGCGAGCTCCTCCGAGCTTCCTCCACGGCGAGCTCCTCCGAGGCTTCCTCCAGGCGAGCTCCTCCGAGCTTCCTCCAGTCCGGCGAGCTCCTCCGAGGCTTCCTCCAGTCCGGCGAGCTCCTCCGAGGCTTCCATCCGGCGAGCTCCTCCGAGGCTTCCTCCAGTCCGGCGAGCTCCTCGAGGGTCCGGCGAGCTCCTCCGAGGCTTCCCAGTCCGGCGAGCTCCTCCGAGGCTTCCTCCAAGCTCCTCCGAGCTTCCTCCAGTCCGGCGAGCTCCTCCGAGGCTTCCTCCACTCCGGCGAGCTCCTCCGAGGCTTCCTCCACTCCGGCGAGCTCCTCCGAGGCTTCCTCCAGTCCGGCGAGCTCCTCCGAGGAGAGTCCGAGGCTTCCTCCACGAGCTCTCCGAGGGGCGAGCTCCTCGAGGCTTCCTCCAGTCGGCGAGCTCCTCCGAGGCTTCCTCCACTCCGGCGAGCTCCTCCGAGGCTTCCTCCACTCCGGCGAGCTCCTCCGAGGCTTCCTCCACGAGCTCCTCCGACTCCGGCGAGCTCCTCCGAGGCTTCCTCCACTCCGGCGAGCTCCTCCGAGGCTTTCCTTCCGGCGCTCCTCCGAGGCTTCCTCCACTCCGGCGAGCTCCTCCGAGGCTTCCTCCACTCCGGCGAGCTCCTCCGAGGCTTCCTCCACTCCGGCGAGCTCCTCCGAGCTTCCTCCACTCGGCGAGCTCCTCCGAGGCTTCCTCCACTTCCTCCGAGGCTCCGGCGAGCTCCGAGGCTTCCACTCCGGCGAGCTCCTCCGAGGCTTCCTCCACTCCGGCGAGCTCCTCCGAGGCTTCCTCCCTCCGGCGAGCTCCTCCGAGGCTTCCTCCACTCCGGCGCTCCGAGGCTTCCTCCACTCCGGCGAGCTCCTCCGAGGCTTCCTCCACTCCGGCGAGCTCCTCCGAGGCTTCCTCCACTCCGGCGAGCTCCTCCGAGGCTTCCTCCAGGCGAGTCCTCCGAGGCTTCCTCCACTCCGGCGAGCTCCTCCGAGGCTTCCTCCAGTCCGGCGAGCTCCTCCGAGCTTCCTCCACTCCGGCGAGC
>NW_020870625.1:163054-215218 GCF_003789085.1 Penaeus vannamei
CTGATGTGTGTGTGTTAGTCTGTATGTGCGTCCATTAGGATGTGTGCTTGAATTAGTTTGCTTGTGCGTGTTTTTGTAAATATGCATGAGTGCGAGCGTGCATGCGTCAGTGCGTGTGTGTCTTTTTGCGTGTGAGTGCCTGCCTGCGCGTGAGTGCGTGTATGTATGTATGTGTGTGTGTGTGTGTGTGTGTGTGTGTGTGTGTGTGTGTGTGTGTGTGTGTGTGTGTGTGTGTGTGTGTGTGTGTGTGTGTGTGTGTGTGTGTGTGTGTGTGTGTGTGTGTGTGTGTGTGTGTGTGTGTGTACGTACGTACATGAATATATTTCCATATAGGCACACACGAACACACACACACACACACACACACACACACACACACACACACACACACACACACACACATATATATATATATATATATATATATATATATATATATATATATATATATATATATATAGAATATATATATATATATATATATATATATATATATATATATATATATATATATATATATATATATATATATATATATATGTATATGTATATATATACATATATAAATATATATATATGTGTGTGTGTGTGTGTGTGCGTGTGTGTGTGCGTGAGTGTGTGTACATATATGTAAATATATACATGTATGTATGTATACACACACATATATATATTTTGTATGTGTGTTATGTAGTATTAATCTATTAATCCATAAATATTATGATTTGCTATAGTTCTATATTTCTGTTTTGCTAGCACTTTTCACTTTCTTTTGAACTATTTTTCACATTCGCATTTTACTGCACTTTCTACTTTCACTTGTTCTCATTTTCTTTATTTCCACTTTTCTGCTGCGAAATTCATATAGATATACGTATATTTTACATAAGAAAGACATGGCTTGTTTTGACGTCCTTCACTGAAATAGGGAATAAATAATGGAATTTTGATTGACCTATCATGAGTTGCACATGGCCTACACACATAAGTAGAAAAACGTACACAGGCGCACATAAACACGTAGTAGGGGAAAACGGACTGCGACCGAGGCATCTTGGTTTTTCCATTATAATTCTCTATGATTTCATGATTATTAACGTCACTTTTCTTTCCCTTTCCTGTTTTATTATATCGCTTTTTTAGCAAATTTGAACGCATGTTCTCTCCTCACTCTCTTTCTCTTCCTCCCTCTGCTCTCTCTCTCCCCTCCCTCTCCTCTCTAGAAACTCTCTCGCTCTCTCTCTCTCTCTCTCTCTCAAAAAAAAACCTCTAAAAAGAACACAAATTGCAATAGCGCTAACTGAATGCTAATATAAAAAATTAGTGAACTAATGCTAATAAAAAGAAATAAATAGATTAATGAAAATAGAAAAAAAGACTACGGGGACGAGAGAGCACAACCACTTTTGAAATTGTGAAGCTAAAATGAGGCTTCAGTACTTTGCTCACCTGGCAGATAGATATGCAGATAGATAGAGAAATAGATAAAGGAATGAACTGATGAATAAAGAGATAAAGAGGAAAAAATGAATTATGTTATTTATTCATTATTCATTTCCTATTTCTGATTTTATGATTTTTTTCTTCTATTCTTAAAATACATTTATATATGCATTTCAGTTATATTATCATCCACGCAGTTGAAAATTCTTGGGTGACGCTATACTTCGAAAAGGGGATGAAATTAAAAGAGATTTTTTTTTTATATAAATTATGCGCTGATTAAAACAGCTTGTAACTAATTAAACAAAAGCTTTTGATGTCTATAAAGTTCTCAAACTCGTCAATCTTTACATCATGTAAAAACTTCAGCCTTTAATGACAAACGCTAATCTAATGAACGTGGAAAATTACCATAAAATGTCCGGTTATTTCTAGCGTGATTTTTGGCGGACATTTCTTCAAAATCTGTTTTAAGTATGTAGGCATATTTGCCTATCTATCTCTGCAGAATCGCAAGCAAGTGATATATATATATATATATATATATATATATATATATATATATATATATATATATATATATATATATATATATATATATATATATATATATATATATATATATATATATATATATATATATATATATATATATATATATATATATATATATATATATATATATATATATATATATATATATATATATATATATAAATATATATATATATATATATATATATATATATATATAAATATATAAATATATATATATATATATATATATATATATATATATATATATATATATATATGTGTGTGTGTGTGTGTGTGTGTGTGTGTGTGTGTGTGTGTGTGTGTGTGTATCATATACATAACTATGTACAGTTGCGGAATTATATTTCAGTACACTTGCTGGATCCCACTTTTGTACTTATGGCAACCAATCGAAGTAAACATAGCGTAAATAGTATTTTTGTGAATGAGGCTGTCATGACTGTCATATGCTTAATTTAAGCAAAACAGAAAATATCAACAAAAAATGGCATTTTAGCATGAAACATTTAAGAAAAATATTCATTAATGATATTATTTCTTTTCTGTCGACCGGCAGCATTTACAAATTGTTCTATATTTTCTTCAATATTTACACTTTCTTCCTCTCCATCATCATTACACATGTACAGATCTTCTTAATACTTAACAGCCATATTATGCAACACAGCTGCACTGCAAATAGTCGCCATGACTGTTGTTAAATTAATTTTCAATGGAATGGTGAGGTACCTGAATCTCATTTTCAGAACACCAAATGCTCTTTCAATGGTATTTCGTGCTTTGGAATGTGATATATTGCATCTGACTTCTCTTTGGCCAACAGGATTTGCCACTGGGGTGAGGAGGAATGGTAGCAGTGGATAGGCTGAGTCACCTAATAAGTGATGCCCTTCTAGCAGATCATGTTGAAGATCAAAAAATAATCTGCTATTATTAAATATTCGGCTGTCATGAACAGAACCAGGCCAACGGCACACAAAGTCAAAAATCCCTTTCTACACCTGAACTCTTCTGCTCTAGCACCTCCAGGACTATGAATATGTGTGCAGTCAACTGCACCCAATACCCCAGGAAAACCAGACATTTCAAAATAATAATTCCTGATGTTAGAAAAATGTTCTCTCGATGGTCGTTTCACATAATCTTGTAGCAGAGATGCTATGGCTCGGACTATTTTGGCTGTGCACTTGCTCACAAGTTGTTGTGAAACGTCAAAAGTGTCAGCAATAGTCAACTGGAAGCTACCAGTGGCCATCCATCGCAATGTAATTAACAGTTGTAGGCGGGGTGGTACTGGTGATCCTGAAAGGAAATACAACATATTTTAGATTTTGACGTTCAGAATAAATCACTATTCTCTAAATATAACCCTTGTTATAAAACATACATATTTAGAACATTTTAATAACTACATCAGCAGATAATTATTTATTTACAAAATATCAACATGGATATAGTATCATGATTACACTAAAAATGTTTTATTTATCAAAAGACATACTTAATAACTTCTTACTTATCTATGTATTTGTGTTAATATTTAGAAATTTCATTTGGATTTTCTAAAAAAAAAAAAACTTACAACTGCATTTATAACAATACAAGCAAACGTTATAATGCTGCTAACATAAAATAATTCAACTGGCTCAATTAAAGTCAATATTACCTCCCATCTCGAGTTTCTTGAATCTGTAGCTTGTCTAGTAAATTGAGTGCTGTTGTTTTTGATAAGCGAAATCTTTTGATGAACTCATCATGCAGAGAATGCAAAAGATTCATCCTGTCAGTGATGCACCTTCTGGGAATATCCTGTTGGTCTGCAGCATCTAGGTCTTCAAGGGCTTCAAGACACTCTAATTCATCGAATGCTGCAGACATTTCTGAAACAAATTATATTTATCAAAATCCTTGGGAGTTTTACAAGACTAATGTATTTTCACTATGGTATCTGACTTTGAAATGAGAGCTAGGTTAGAGTACTTGGAAAGGGCATAAAATGTGTTCGGAAAATAATGGGTTAGCATTATAAATACACTATTAATGACAAATTCTGCCAATATCAAGTAAATAACAATGCAATTGGTTAAAATGCTCATCACATTCGTGTATTGTCAAGCGATGGTCATGGCCTCCACTAATAACAAGCTAACCAAAACGTATTTTCTAGGAAAACTGTGCTTTTCGATTTTTCTGATAATTTAATAAACAATTAACAACTATTCAAACAAATATGATGTCCATTAACTTTGTAATGTTTGAGTTGCGGTTGAAGTTCATAGAAGATGTTTCTTAGAATCACTCGCTCTATCGTTTGCATATATTATTTTTCGTCTAAAAGGCGGCTGTATGAAACTGGACCTGCACCAGTAAAACCTCTCAAAGTGTTGATTAAATGGCCAATGCCAAGACGAGTTTGGTACCACCTCATATCTTCACTGAGGAGCAGAGTTATTTACTTTAAATGCGCAAAACACGTTCACTCACTTTTTAAAATCTTTCATGATATGGTAACAATAGCTGTCAACAGTTTTCTTACCTGATATGTTTGTTTATTTTGGGATGACAGTTACGTTCTCGATGCTTTCCACAGCTGCGCCTGTCTAGAAATCAACAAAATATGGTTTAATAATGTTAAAAGTGGGAAAATTATAAAAATCACATTCTCTTATACAATCAGTATCGAAATAAATGGTAAATGTTTATGATAGGATCGCACCCGTCAGAGACGAAGTCCCCGACTCCGCCAACAAGGTTGGGGGATCCCGTGGGGAGTCGGGTGTTTGGGGGGGGGGTGATTTCGTTCATACAAATGCATTTTAAAAAGCAAAAGAATGTGGGAAATTGAAAATCTGAGCCAAAGATAGTATTTGAGATGACAAAGAAAGTGAAAAATGTAGGAATCCGAGAGAAGATTCGGCCACGGATGATTCGATACCATGTTGCGCGAGCGAACGATCGAGTGAACCGTAGCTTAAACGCACGAGCGACCAGTAGGATCGCCGTATGAACCCAAAAATCTTCCTAACCCGGGAGCTACGCCCCGGACCCCTCCCGATTGCCATATTTCCCTATCGGGAGCTCAGCCCCCGGACCCCTTCCCGATTACCGTTTTTTCCCTACCGGGGGCTTCGCCCCCGGACCCCCTCCCGATTATCTAGCTTCCCTACCGGTGCCTCTATATCGCCACTGACTACACTTGAAATACAAAATGAATTTACCTTAAAGTTGGGGGGACGGTGGTTGGGAAGTGACGAACCGCAGACGAAATTCTACAGCTGGAACACAGTTATTGTATTTCACTGAGTTTCGTGTTATCCCCGATATTGTAACGATTTCAGTGTGAGATCGATTTCACCGCAAAGTTGGAAAAAAATCGGAAACGCTAGTAGCACTGTAAACAACCTTCACCTTTGAAACAAACGAGAACTGTAACAACAGAACTGTCAAATTTGCCGGGAGAGGGCAGCGATACGCAAGTATGGATAAACCATGTATTTCTAATGAAACTATGGTGCATATATGGTAAAATCGTTCACATCGTGTATTTAAGGAATGAACATTTGATAAATGCGTTTTTCGTTAAAATTTCACATAAATTAAAATACAGAAATACATTTTACTACAGTGCATTTATAAGAAATTTGTCGTGACGTCACTAGCTACATGCGCCAAAACAGTTCCTGTTGGGTTCCCGCGCAGCTAAGTGGTTCGCTGCGACGCGAGGGGGTTGGACTTTGTCGCTGGAGGCTCATTCTGCGCGCCAACTTTTCCTCATTTAACTCGAAGAGGTTCGCTTCTGCAAATCAATTTTGATAGCAATGCATGTAGTTTTTCATCGCCTACAACGTTATGATCTTCAATTTTCTCCTAGTCCGTGCGGTCCTATCGTAAACCTTAACCAAATAAATAACACGTAAATTTTTAGTTGTTATAAGTTAATTAAAATTCATTCAGTTTAACTTTATTGAGAAATATTTACGAAAGTGGCGATGAAAGAGAGGGGTATAGCTGGCTTTCATAGTCGGGCGATGTTCCAATACTTTTTCTCCCGCTAAAGCCTGGCGAAGCTGAAAGTGGTGTTTTGTGGTACGAAAATTCGACCCTTTAGCTGCTGGCAACGCATTGCCTGACTTTTTTTTTTTTTTTTTATAGTACGGCCTTTAAACACAAGGCTTTTTTTGAAGGTGAGGGGTTGTTTATATATATCGTATAAGTTTGTTGCTTCTTTGTTTATTCATCTATTTTCCTCTGTTCGTCCCGCAAGTTTGTATAAAGGTGATACTGGAAGCTTTCTCGGATTAGGTTATTTTTCCCCTATGTGTTTTATAACGACTATGACTGTTATGACGATAAACAAATGCCACTAATACTACAACTAATGATAAAAAAATATATATATGTAGCGATGGTGATGATGTTGATACTGACAAGGAAATCACAAAGTTGATCATGATAATGATCGTGAAAAAACAAAAGTAAAAACGAAGATAATATAATGATAAGAAATTATAATGTTAAGAAATTATATAATGGTTTTAGACTATCTATCTGTTGTTACAATGGCAATAAAAGTTATCAAATCAACAATGATATAGAATATACATATATTATTGATAACAATGATACTGAATCCTGCCTCTCCCTCATTCTCTCTCATACTTTTATCCGTTGACTTTGAATATTTTTTACCTTGAGTTTAAAAGATTTTAATTCTTGTGTGACATAAGACAGTGGAAGATAAGCATCGTGAAAACGTAATCAACTAAGTAACCAACATATCAAATGGAGGCTAAAATTTCCAACAAATGTAACACAGTAAGAATTTATACAAATAGATTTTAACTATGGTTTTAACATAAGAAAAAGATGGAGAGAGGGTGAGAGACAGAAAAAGGGAGAAAGAGAGAGAATGGGTGTGGAGACTTGGAAAGAAAAATAGATTCAGAGAAAGAGGGGATTGGATAGAGAAACACGCCCAAACACTGATTCATTTTGCTGAAAAGGACACAATGGTATTGGAAATAAAAGTGTACGCGTATCTATTCCCAAAGGAAACAATAAAATTTAGTCCATATAAGTTCCCTCTTCAACACTGTAACACATTTATCGTAAGCAAAGAGGGAGAGGCACATACACACATGTAGACACAGAGAGAGCTGGAGAAAAAGAGAGGAGTAGAGAGAGAGAGAGGAGAGGGGCGGGAACAAGAGGCGCCAGGCAGAGAAAGATACGGAAACGGATAAAGAAACCGAGAAAATGAGATATACGTATATTTATAAATAGAGAGAGAAAGTTGGAGAGTTTGAAAAGCTGACTTCATTTTTCTCTGAAAGAAAATGATAATAACCAAAATGTTTCTCAACAATGGAAATATAATATGGTCTACGTACACAAAAACAAACAAACAAAAGTACAGGAAAAAAAAAACATTAATACAGCAACTGCAAGGGAATTAGACACGAATGATAGACCGCATTTTTTTCTTGTATACATATGTCTTTTTAGAGAAAAGTTTTGTGAATAAAAATCATGTTGAATTGAAAGCTGTAGCAATGTGTTATTGTGACGATATGGAATAGGTATAATACTATGACCATACGAAAGCCTTGCAGGAGAAACAGGAAGTCAATTATAAAAGAAGTAGCAGTAGTGAAGCTAATATTTATAATAATAATAATTATTGTAATAACAAAAATGACAGTAAGAATAATGATGACAATAATGAAAAAATTGATAAAAAATGATACCAACAAAAATAAAAATAAAGATAATAAAAACAATGATGATAATATTGATAATGATAAAACTCATAATAATAATAATTATTATTATAATATTATGGATAATAACAATAATGGTCTTCATGATAATGAAAACGCTTATAATAACAGTGATAATTATATCATAGCGATGATGATAATAAAAAACAACAATAATGGGAATGAAAACATAGATGATGGTGGTAAGAGTATTATGATAAAAATGAAAGTAACAACACAACTGTCGTATATAACATAAAGGAGAAAGATGAGAATAGAAAATAACGATAATAATGTATTTTTGCCAGTGTATATAAAAAATAGTGTTCTGTCTTCCATGATAATGATAATGACAGTAAAAATAGATATAATGATAATGGAGGTAATGATGATTCAATAATTATGACAATAATGATAACGAAGATAATTGAATGTTTTATAAATATACTAATGATAACTGTAATGTTCTTAATTAATAACGAAATTAATGATAGTGGTGATAATCACGATAATGGTCAAAGAAATAGAAATGATGACGATAATAAAGTTGATCACTTCGATTACCTCAATCATGTATGTCCACACGATTTTACCTTTAGTTGTTATAGCTCTGAACATTATGAACATTATTTTCGTGAAGATAACAATAAAAGTACAAGAATTACAATGCGCCTTTGGGGAGGGGGGGGGAGCGGGAGGATTTATGACACGAACAATGAAAAAAAAAGTTTTATTCACAGATCACTGAATATGTCGGTGGAAATCAAATTTGGTTTCAAACAATTTGTAATGCAAGTTTAATATCATTATCATTAGCGTAAATGCTCACTTCTTGCAGCCTTTACAGCCTCCGATGACAGCAATGCGATTTCTTATTCTGTTCAAATGCAGTTGTTACGGAAACATTCTTCTTGATCGCCTAAGGCAACGAGCGAGGATTCGGAAAAGGCTTGTTTATCTTTCCTTTTCTTGTTTCAGCTTGTTATTACAGGGATGTTGATCATTCTCTCTTTCTCTTGATCGATGCCTGTCTTTGTCTCTCTTGTCCATCCGTCTGTCTGTCTGTCTGTCTCTGTATTCGTATCTGTGTTTGTATCTGCCTCCCTTTCGCTCTTCCTCCTTCCCTCTCTATCCCCCCCCCATCCCTCTTAAATGATAGGTGCGAAGAGAGACAACAATTGTGATAATAATATAATAATGATGATAATAATAATCATAATGATAATATCAAAAACAATATTATAGTAATGATAATAATAATAATAATAACAATAATAATAATAATGATAATAATAATGTAAAGGAAGACAAATGCAATATAACATATATAATTCAAATAAAAAATCTTTTGAAATAGGAAGAGATGCATCTTCGACATGTCCGTGCGTCATCAATGACCATCAATGAAAGCGTCTGTGGTGTAAGACCGTAGACCCGGTTCGATTCCCGGCGGATCTTTTCTTGACATAGAAACACGACTTCCGGTCTTTAACACGTTTCCACAAAGAATAAATTTATAAAATCAATTTCAAACAGAAGCATGATTAGCAACACGATGACGCAAATTGTTTTACGAGTACTTCTAATAGTGTGTAAAAAGAGAGAGATAGATAGATAGAGAGAGAGAGAGATAGAGAGAGAGGGATGAGAGAGAGAGAGAGAGAGAGAGAGAGAGAGAGAGAGAGAGAGAGAGAGAGAGAGAGAGAGAGAGAGAGAGAGAGAGAGAGAGAGAGAGATGATGTACCTTTTTCACCAGTAATTATTTCTTGGCCTTTGCCAAGGACACTTGTTTCTTGAAAGAACGTACAGAGATGTACGTACAGCGTTTACGTTCTACTTACATACTTTCGTTCTCTCTCTCTCTCTTTCTTACTGTTTATTAAGCAATCTTTTTGTCCACGACAAGAGAGATAAAAAAAAAAAAAAAAAAAAAACAGGTAGCATACACAAAGAACACGAAATACCATTGCATTTATACTTTGTATTTAGATAAGATTTATACTTATTTACGCTACTTATATGATAGGGTTTTGTATTGACTTCGGATCAGGTGACGTTGGTTCAGGGGAAAGGGGAAAGAAGGGATGAGAACGGGAAGGAGAAGACTTTTGGTAACTAGGAGAAAGGTGGCGAAGGGTGAGAGAGGGGGGGGGAGAAAGAGAGAGCAAAATGAACAACGTAGGGAAAGACATATTCTTTTTGCAACTTGTTTGTTTGTTTGAGAGAGAGGAAGAGAGATGGAGAGAGGGAGAGAGAGAAATGGAGGGAGAGAGAGAGAAAGCGAGAGAGAGAGAGAGATGAAGAGGGAGAGAGATAGATAGAGAGAGAGAGAGAGAGAAGAGAAAAGAGAGAGAAGAGAAGAGAAGAGAAAGAAGAGAAGAGAGAAGAGAGAGAAGAGAGAGAGAGAGAGAGAGAGAGAGAGAGAGAGAGAGAGAGAGGAACAGAGAGAGAGAGAAACAGAGAGAGAGAGATTAAGATTTTTTTAAGATTTAAGATTTAGTTTTAATTCCATTTGTTACAATGGATATTCTTTACTGTGATATGCTGTCTGTTTTATTTTGCCCAAATCTCCCCCCTGTGTGCAAGGAATGGTCGGGGTTACCAATCACTGGCCGGGCGTGGGACTGAACGCAGGTCCGCAGAGAGAGAAAGAAGAGAGAGAAAGAGAGAAGAGAGAGATAGATAGATAGATAGATAGAGAGAGAGAGAGAGAGAGAGAGAGAGAGAGAGAGAGAGAGAGAGAGAGAGAGAGAGAGAGACAGACAGACAGACAGAGAGAGATGGAGAAGAGACGGAGAGAGAGAAAAGAAGAGAAGTGAGAGAGAGAGAGAGAGAGAGAGAGAGAGAGAGAGAGAGAGAGAGAGAGAGAGAGAGAGAGAGAGAGAGAGAGAGAGAGAGAGAGAAAGTCAGATAGATAAATAGATAGATAGAGAGAGATGGAGAGAGAGATAATGACATGCTATCAAGAAAGATGTATAAATATAACAAAGTATCGCCTGCCATTACTACGTCACTACTTTCACGTTTCTTCAACAGTTTTACTTCCTTTGTCTTTTCACATTAGACTGATAGGGAAAAGCCTGGTCTGCAAACAGAGGAAGATGATCATGATAATCCTCCTTAGGAATTTCACACAGCAAAATCCCTTAAGGAGTTTGCATAGATTTCCTGCCAAAGCGCTTCTAAGTCTGTTTTCCTCAGTGAAGTAACGAACCAAACTGCTAACCTTAATCAACCAAATCTTTATAAGTGTAATGAAGAAAAAAGACAAAATACATAATCGTTACTTATAAAATTGCAATATGTGAAACAGTGCTTTGCTTTTCATTAATTTTCTTCTACAGAGTAAGACGCCCAACGGCACACACTCACACGAGGCAGAGACAGGAACAAAAAAGGTGAGAGATCATGCAAGAAATGCAGTCTTGAATCTAATACTGCACACGTTTGACCCTTTCCGTTGCGTGTGAATGACAACGCTTTATGATGGACACGGTTTTATTTTCGAAATGCTGTTGACCTCGATAGTGTCAACGTTGACACTAAAGGTAGCTGACCAGCCATCTGATTACAGACTATATTCTCTACTCGACTGCTGTTGCATAAAACCCTCTCCCAACCCATTCCTGTTGCCCCTCGCCACCGTGGCCGAGAGGTAAGGGCGCCAGATTCGAAACACACCACATACACACACACACACACACACGCACACACACACACACACACACACACACACACACACACACACACACACACACACACACACACACACACACACACACACACACACACACACACACACACACACACATAAGGTACATTGAGACCTCTCCCAAAACATTCTTCTTGCCCTTCGCAACCGTGGCCGAGTGGATCAATTTTATTATCATTATCGAATCATCATCGTCATTGTCATATAACCATGGTCAGTATCACGTAGGCGTACACACAGATACACACACACACACACGAACACACGCACACAAATGAACACACATGTTGCATAAATACCTCCCCCAACCCTTTCTTGTTACCCCTCGACACCGTGGCCGAGAGGGTAAGGTCGCCAGATTCGAAACCCGCGATCGCGAGTTCGAATCTGCAAAAGGGAACTAAAAATGCTGCCTCTGATTGCAACCTCGCCCGGGGCTGAAAGACATGGAAAGCCCCGGGCACAAAAATAACACGACGCCCCGGGTTGCAGTCAGTTTTTCTACTGTGTATTTTTATGTATGTGTTTGTACTTTAGTGTGTTCGTGTGGGCTTTGTACAACTCATGCTGCTAATAAAAATTACATTGTTTTTCTATTTCAGAGTAGGATGTCAAAAGAAGACATATTTCTTTGTAAAATATACATATATTCCAATGTAATTGCATATGTGTACTTAAATATGTCCCTGATGTATGTGTGAATGTGTCTATAAATTTGTGTGATGTAAAATCGAACAGGTAAGGTAAATGAAATAAGCGAAGAAACAAAAAATATTGGTGAGGAACAAAATAACTAGAAAAATAAAGTAAGATGACAAAAAGTGAAAGTAGAAAATGCATCAAAAATGCGATAAAAATTCGGATAAGAAAACGAAGAGAAACGTCGCAATAATAATAACAAAAAAATAAAGAAGAGTAGAAAATGCGTTAAAATGCGATAAACATGCGAAAGAAAGACAAATTGAGAAATAGAAAATACAGAAACCTGCGACAACAAAACAGAAAATAAAGCGAAGAAAATTGAAAAAGAAACGTGAAAATAAAAGAAAGCGAACATAGAAAATGCGTCAAGATTGGGATAAAAATGCGAATTAAGAAAAAAAGTGCGAAAAAAGATTAACATGGCAAAATTACACAAAAGCTTCCTAATAAAATAAAATAAGGCGAAGAAAAAGGGGGAAAAGCATGAGCTTAAACTTGCGATAAAGAACAGATTAAATGCGATGTAGTAAAACATGAAAAAATAATAATGGTAAGAAAGAACGGAGTAACTGCATGATGGTAATAAAACCAAAAGCTGCCTCGGTTGCAATCCGTTTTCCCTGCCATGCATTTATCTAGGTCCACGTATTTGCTTTTACGTGCGCGCGTGCGGGTCATGTGCAACTCATGATAGGTTAGTCAAAAATCCACCACATATTCCTGTTAAAAACAAGCCCTCATTCTGTGCTGTTCGGGTTCCACTAAAAGAGCTTATTTTGGCGAGAAATATTTGCGAGGATTATCGTCTGAAAAAACTGTCGAGTACAGAATATGGTCTTTAAGCTGAAGCAATCAGAGGGCACTTATCTCCGCGATGAAAATTCAAACAAGAAAAGTGAAGAGAAACGACCTTATAATTAGAAAAGTAAGAAAAAGTGAGATATTGCGTCAAAATACGATAAATATGCGAAAGACTGAAAACACATAATATGAAAATACAAAAAAACAGCGCTAACAAAACCGGTATTAAAACGAAGAAAAGTGAAAGTAAAGAAACCTGAAAATAAGAAAAAGCGAAAATAGAAAAGGCGTCTACAGTGCGACAAAAATGCGAATGAAGAAAAGCAGTGCAAAGAGAGAGAAATTGTGAAATAAATAAACACAGCAAACTGTGCTGACAAAACATAAAATTAAAGTATAAAAAGTACAAATAAAATAATTATGATGATGATAATAATAATAATGATAATGATGATGATGATAATAATAATAATAGTAAAAGAAGCCGCTCCGATTGTAATCAGTTTTCCCCTGCTTTGTATTTAAGTGTGTGTGTATTTGTTTGCATTTATGTGTGTGCGTGTTGGCCATGTGCAACTCATGATTGGTCAATCTTTTCTTTAAGTAAAAAATAATCCATACTTCTGTATTGTTCGGCTTTCATTAAAATAGCTTATTTTGCGAAACATATTTGTGAGAATTACTGTGCAAGAATAATAGAATAACGGCTATAACAATAAGCACTCAGAGAGCGCATACCTCCGCCAAGGGAATAGGGTCACTGATGCAATAAGAATATTCAGTCTTAATGTATTCATTACTGCAACTGAATGAGTGGCCGATAATTTGCAAGGATTACTCGCTATTTCCTCACTGTTCCTTTTCCATTTTTTCCCTTCGCCAATTCAGATGAACACAAGACGAAAACGACGTAGAGTGCGAAAATATATAAAAAGAGGCTGGAATCCTTAAACATCACTGTAACTTTCCCCCTTTCACTCCCAGAAGGATTTGCGATTCTCGGAGGCCGATGCACGCCAGAGATCAGCCTCGGCGTGGACCTTTTCCGTTGAACTGAATACACGGAAAGGCGAGAGAGCAGTCTTATCATGGGAGACGTACTGGACATTCTGTGAACAGTGGAGGAATGCGTTATATAGTGGTTTATTTCCTCGCTGTTTTATTGGATTCGAATATCATTCCCTTTTTGTTTAATTCCTCTCACTTTTACTTTTACTCCCTCTCGCTATCTCTCTCTGTTGCTCTGAAAAGGTTCAGCCAAATCCACGATACTATAATTTTCTGTATGAAATGATCAACTTGTAAAACTTTGGCTAAATAAACGTTTTAAATTCAATTCAATTCTCTCTCTCTCTCTCTCTCTCTCTCTCTCTCTCTCTCTCTCTCTCTCTCTCTCTCTCTCTCTCTCTCTCTCTATCTATCTATCTCTCTGATGAGAAAGCAAATAGGAAAAAAAAAAAACATTGTCTCCGCTCGGGATCGAACCGAGGACCTTGCGCGTGTGAAGCGCACGTGATAACAAGTACATTACGGGAAAGGTATTATATCAAGCGTTCAGTGTTCAATATTCTGAGTTAAGTACTGTTTAATACCAGAGAGAAAGAGATAATAGGGGGAGGATGACAGAGAGCGAAAATACACGAAATAGAGAAATAGATGAGGATTACCGAAATAGAAAAAAAAACAGAAGAGAGAAGGGTAGATCATAACATTGCCAGGTGTTACCGCTCGAGATCGAAGCGAACATGACTGCTTATAATACCTCCATCTATGTCATGATTACGGATAAGAACTAGGTTATTCCTAACCGCATGTGCAAAACCTCGACTTAGGAGAGGAAATTATTCAAAACATCTTTTTTCCAAGGATGATTAATGAACACCGGAAGTCAGCGAAGACCGGAATGAAACGCATATTACAAACGCAAGGAATTTTTTTTTTATTAATTGCGGTTCTCCTGCACTGCAATGCATATATGTATAAATATATATATATATAATATAATACACACACACACACACACACACACACACACACACACACACACACACATATATATATATATATATATATATATATATATATATATATATATATATATACATTTACACATGTATAGGGATATATATACATGTATACATACATGCAAATGCACGCACACACAGTCACACACATATGTAATCACACACACTGTATGTATATATATATATATATATATATATATATATATATATATATATATATATATATATATATTTAAACACAATAAATTATCTTTGAAACTGTGGATGCACCATCTCTTTCTTTCTTTATCCTCTTTTACTCACACTTTTTTTTATTATTGTTATTATTCTCTTTCACCTTCTCTCTCAACAACTATTTATATCAGAATATTGAATAATGAAACATCCCTTACTTTACTACGTGCGTTTCACGTGCGGAAGGTTCTCGGTTCGATCCCGAGCGGAAACAAACATTTTTTTTTAAATTTTGTCTACATGTCTTACTGAAACAGTTGGTGATGCTGCAGTGACCTGGATTGCAGCCTCCACGTCAGAGGATGACCATCCGAGCGGCATCCGAACGTCTGGCGCCACCGAGATGTTAGAGGATGCCTGTTTCTAATGAATGAACAGAAGATTGGTCGGATGCCCTATTTTGTTATGGATATTACATATTCCTACTGCAGTGTCCACAATTTAGTCTAATTAACGTTAGATCTTACTCAAAATATCCAGTGCGCATTCCCACATTTGCATTGAAGTCCCCACAGTCCTCACACCCACGTAGATGGCCAGCAGTGGCTTCCCACGGGGGATTCCGGAGCCTACCATAGCTTAGGAATGTTTTAAATGCTTATATTTTCTTGAGGATTAAAATACACCTTATTGTTTCGCTGTAGTTAACAGGTGTTGCTCCCAAGATGCTAACCTTGTTTTACAGTTCGTGTTAACTAGTATAAGCGGTGCGCTCTTGTTAGCGACACGCTACAGTGCTTTTCTCTTGCTATGTGACATCGTCTCTTAATTTTTTATTTATAGCGTGTAAATACACCGAAAGTGTGTCAATATAGTTATTTTTAACGTATATTCTATCTTTATATTATCATGCGTATGGTATGAAAATGTCTCGCGCTCGCACAGTTAACAAAGGCAGAACTCAAGGCTACATCCGCCGTATAATCCTCCATTTGATTCTCTTTCCTAACATAATGAATCACAGAAGGTTAACGTGCATTGAACCAGAGTGAACACCACTCGCAATTAGTGGTAGGTGTGTCCAACACCTGTACACACCTGCCACTAATTGCGAGTGGTGGATGGAGTGGATAGCAGTGGATCGTTAGGATAAACAAGAACAGCAAGAACGCGAAGAAAAATTCATAGCATTCTATAGCAGGTTAGTGGAAGTCTGAAGAGCAACCGGAAACAGATGTGGAGGGATAGAGTGGAGGCGGAGATGGTGTGGATGGCGCCTGGTGGAAAAGTTCGTGTCTCTCTGTGCAAAGGAAAGAGCAAGGACAGCGGAAAATATTAGAATGAGAAGCGTAGAGGAAATAAGAGAGGAAGGGAGAGGTAGATGATTCAGGACATGGGAGGGACTTAAGGGGGCAGAGAATGAGAAATTACACAGCCAGTGTTAGGGCTTCTTTTGAAAATTTCTTGCCATTTTCACTTTCATGTGGGCAGTTATTTTAGTTTACATTTCTAAAGAGAGAGAAAGTGAAAGCAACCACCAATACTACAACCAAGAAATATACATACAATTTAATGCATTCCTCCACTGTCCACGGAATGAACAGTGCGTCCCACATGATGAGACTGCTCTCTCGCCTTTCCGTGTATTCAGTTCAACGGAAAAGGTCCNGACGGGGGGGGGGGGGGTCAAGGGGGTCAGGAGGCCGATCACGTTCATGACGGGAGGGGGGGGGTCAAGGGGTCGAGGAGGCCGATCACGTTCATGACGGGAGGGGGGGGGGTCAATGGCGTCGAGGAGGCTGATCAGGTCCATGACGGGGGGGGGGGGGGGACCAAGGGGTCAAGGGGCCGATCAGGTCCATGACGGGGGGGGGACCAAGGGGTCAAGGAGGCCCGATCACGTTCATGACGGGGGGGGGGATCAAGGAGGGCGTTAATGTTAATCACGCGGGAGGGGGGGGGTACATTTGGTCCTTTCATAACGATTGTAAGTGTGGAAAGATAAGGTTTTCTATAACAGTAGCTTCTTCTACTTTTGAAAAAAATGTCATTTTACCTTTATTTCGGATCACTCCATACAAACACACCTACACGATATCAAAGTCAACGGGTGAGGTCTGCCTTATTTGTCATCATGGTGTAAACAGAACTGGCCTGATGTTCTACCCGCCTGATGTTCTACCCGCCTGATGTTCTACCCGCCTGCATGATTCATGTTCTACCCCTGATGTTCTACCCGCCTGATGTTTCTACCCCGATGTTCTACCCGCCTGATGTTCTACCGCACTGATGTTCTACTCGCCTGATGTTCTACCCGCCTGATGTTCTACCGCCTGATGTTTCTACCCGCCTGATGTTCTACCCGCCTGATGTTCTACCCGCCTGATGTTCTACCCGCCTGATGTTCTACCCGCCTGATGCTTCTATGCCCCGCCTGATGTTCTACCCGCCGACTATGTTCTACCCGCCTGATGTTCTCTACCCCCTGATGTTCTGATGTTCTACCCGCCTGATGTTCTACCCGCCTTGACTGCCTCTTACCCCCTGATGTTCTACCCACCTGATGTCTACCTACCACGCCTGCTACCCGCCTGATGTTCACCCGCCTGATGTTCTACCCCTGCTACCCGCCTACCCGCTTGATGTTCTATGATTCTACCGCGCCTCTACCCGCCTGATGTTCTACCCGCCTGATGTTCTACCCGCCTTGTTCTACCGCCTGATGTTCTATTGTTTCTACCCGCCTGAACCCGCCTGATGTTCTACCCCGCCTGCCCGCCTGTGTACAGTTCGAAACGCGTTCGTTCTGCACCAAAACGTATTTGCATCACTGCATCACGTGACGGCTTAGAGATCTATATTCTTTTATTAAAGAAAGGTATTTCATTCACTTATATCAGAAAATTCGAACTGTCTTTGTGATATACGCCATACAAACACACATATATATATAGCAAAGAGAGAGAGAGAGAGAGAGAGCGAGAGAGAGAGAGAGAGAGGAGAGGAGAGGAGGGAGGAGGAGGAAGGAGGGAGAGAGAGGAGGGAGGGGAGGAGAAGGAGAGGAGAGAGAGAGAGAGAGAGAGGAGAGAGAGAGGAGGGGAGGAGAGAGGAGAGGAGGGAGGGAGGGGAAGGGAGAGAGAGGGGGGAGGAGGAGAGAGGAGAGAGAGAGAGAGAGAGAGAGGAGAAGAGAGAGACGAGAGAGAGAGATAGAACATGGAGGAGGGGAGGGAGGAGGGAGGAGAGGGAGGAGAAGAGGGAGAGGGGAGAGGGAGGGAGGAGGGACAGAGGGAGAGAGAGAGAGAGAGAGAGAGAGGAGAGGAGGAAGAGCGAGAGAGAGATGAGAGAGGAGGAGAGAGAGAGAAATACCAATACATGGAGGGAGGGAAGGGAGGGAGGGAGGGAGGGAGGAGGGAGGGGAGAGGAGAGGGAGAGGGAGAGGGAGAGAAGGAGAGGGAGGGAGAGAGAGAGAGAGGAGAGAGGAGAGAGAGGAGAGGAGAAGAGAGAGAGAGAGAGAGAGAGAGAGAGAGAGAGAGAGAGAGAGAGAATACCAATACATGGAGGGGGGTAGGGGGAGGAGGAGGAGGGAGGGAGGGAGGGAGAGGAGAGACAGAGGGGGTGAGAGGGAGAGAGAGGGAGAGGGAAAGAGGGGTGGAGAGGAGACACGAGAGAAAAAATCTTACATTTTACATATAATTCACTCGCACATATATTCAGGAAGATTTAGAATATGGAGAAATAATGAGCAAATGTTTGCAGCCCTAGTGGGGGGAACTTTCATTTAGCATGTAATTTACTAATGCTATTAATAAAAGTGCCGAGGATACGAGTATGGCAACCATATTCCGATTTCTCGCGGTTAAGTTTACGGCACAAATTCGTGTATGTATATGTAAACGTCATTTCCGGGCAATAAGTACGACACTGCCGTATTCGGGTTTCCTAACCAGGGGCCGGATACTCAAAACTTCGTATAAGTTACAAGGTCGAGGACGTTGTAACCGCCTTACAACATTGTACTTTACAAACTCCTTACTACATTGTAAATAACCCATACTCAAAACAAATTTAAAATGTAGTAAGCACATTGTAAAGCCAATGTCCATATTGTAAGTTAGTTCCCTAAGCTGCCAAGAGAGGGCAGATCGGTAATTGATTGACCAATCAGCAGTCAGCCTCGTAGACGTAACAGCCAATGGAAAGCAATAGATCTCAGCTGATTTATCACCTCCCTCTATCAAAAGTAAACAATGCCACGAAAGGTCCTACTCAAACGAAAAGAAGGCCAAATTTCCTAGATGAATAGATGTTGGCTCTAATAGAAGCTGTGATCAAGAGGAGGAGTGTGGTTCTGGGGAAAAAGACCACAAAATTTACCGGACAAGTGATAAATAATGCCTGGGAGTGTGTGACTAGTGAGGTGAATTTTGTCGCTCGCGTTCCGAGGACTGTGGCGGAAACGCGTAGGAAGTTGACAGACCTCAGAGCAGCCGTGAAAAAGAGAAACCCAAGAGAAGTAATACATGGAAAGAACAGGTAAGATTTCTAAATAAATTTTGTTTATTATATGCTGTAAGAACCCAAAATATTAGTGTTGAAATGTTGGCACAGAAGGAGTAAAGCAAATACCTTATATAATTTAATAACTTGTGTTCTTGTCACGGAATTGTTCATGTATTAAATTAACGTTTTATTATTGAACATTATGAGCAAATTAACAAAGTAAATGTGAAGGTGATATCAACATGATGGTACTCTCACAGATACACAACATAGTATGAAAACAAAGGATAATGTCATAAAGAAAGTAGATTGTTGAATTAGTTAGTTATGAGCTATATGTATCATTCTAGAAAATTGACGAGTTAAGGCAAAGGTCAACAATATAGCATTAAGTATGGTATTAGTACATGCACAACCTTATGTGTTTGCTATTATTTTAGTTCTGTATGTTTATTACTGGAAGAATTTATTTCTTAGAATATCTGCAATTATATGACTTTTACTGTATTAACATACTTCACAAACTCAGACTAAAGGAGATATTTATTTTCTATATATAAGAATAAACACAATTCTTCGTAAATAAAGCAAGATTACACACAGGATCTTATTTGTTTGGTATGATTATTCTAGTTCAATACTTACTGATTAATCTTATTTCTTGAATTAACTTCATTAAATGAAGAATTTTCACCATGTAAATGTGCTTCTCAAATGTAGTCTAAAAGAGATATTAATGGTTTGAAGTAATTATGAATAGCAAATTCATCCTATAAAGTAGTGAAGACTACAGAAATGAATTATTCAGATCATAAAATCATTACCCATATTGACAATGACACAAAACCACAACAGTATGCAAGGTATTAACAAAATCAGAAAAAGTCATCATTGTCACTACAATTTAATATAACAGACATGACAAGTTCAGACTTTATGTATATCTGTTTCATTTTTTTTTGTTTGTTTGTTTGTTTCCCAGATGGTGGCCCAGCAGTTCTTACAAACTATACAGCAGTTGAAGAAGCTATGTTAGCTCTGATTGAGGCTTTTATTATTTCTGGCTTACCAGGGCCTATGAAAATGAGACAAATGTTTCTAATGAAAGGGGGAGGGGGTAAATAATTGTGTTACCTGTAATATTTGTCAATTTTCATTACATGAAGCAACACAGCCTAAATAATACAAGCAATTGTAACATTATATATATATGTATAGATAGATAGATAGATATTGATATATATTATATTCTTATTTTTAATCATAGTAAGCTGAATGTTGGTTTAGGATTTTGTAAATGTATTGTCATATTTGACTCAAGAAGTACATATAAAAATTAAATATTGATATTTATTTTTTTTAACTTTGAAGAACCAACCCCTGGGCCATCTGGGATAGCATCTCAACCCAAAATGGATTCTGAAGTTATTGTAACAATGGATGAGAACACTTTGGAGGAGCAAGAAGTTACAGTACCCATTGTAACAATGAACTACACATACTCTGCGGAATTACCCCATTTCTTCACAGAAGAGTAACTATAAAGATGGATTTAGCCGAGACAGTGCAGTGGTCCAAGAGAGAGAGACCTTTCAAGAACTGAGCAGGTCAAGCTTTAATCTTTCTGATGCTGTCATATAAGATTTTGGTTTATTTGTTACTGAGACAGCAATTTTTGATTTAGATTTTTTCCTTCTCTAAATTTTTTGTAGAGTTCAGGAGAAAGCAAATTTTATTTAATTCTATTCTAATATTAATTCAAAATAGTTACATGGTTTCAGAGACAGCTTTATTTTAATTATGTTATTATATTCCTTTATTTGCATTATATTCTTTTATTTGCATATTTTTTATGCATAAAACTTACATAATATACATTATTTGCCCACAAAGGTTTTTATTGATTTAGTTTCAAAGGCAGTAACTGTCTTGTGGTCATAAGGCAATATGAAAAGTGTCAGTACATTTTGTATATATAGATTTTTTTACACTACTTTTGTAATGTATATTTACTGTATGTATCTTACCAGTTTTATTGTTTTATAATCACAGGTCTGAAATAAAGTTGTATTTTTTATGCTTTTATCATAATTAACCTAAATCTAGAATATCTGGAGTAAACAAATATTTCTTTTTACATATCCAAGATCCAAGTTAGAAATGCTTTATGCAAATTGATTTAGCAAAAATAGATAAACCTGTTATAATGGTAATGTTTTAACTGGTTTACCCATTGTGTGGATGGACTAATAGTTTAAAACAATATAAGGTTATCTTTAATGCCCCTTTTTAACAAGCATATGGCATAGAAAGATTAATCATACAGATATCCACATTGCTTTCAGGCTGTAGTAATACAGTTAACACACACATACACACACAATAAATATATATATTATATATACATACATACATATATACATATACATATATACATATATGTTTATATGAATATATATATGTATGTAGGTATATGTATAATTGTACTTGTATGTATACTTATATATGTATGTATACATATATATGTACGTATACATACATACATATATGTATGTATACATACATACATATATGTATACATACATACATATATGTACGTATACATACATACATATATGTACGTATACATACATACATATATGTACGTATACATACATACATATATGTACGTATACATACATACATATATGTACGTATACATACATACACATATGTACGTATACATACGTATACATACATAGTATACATACATACATATATGTACGTATACATACATACATATATGTACGTATACATACGTATACATACATACATATATGTACGTATACATACATACATATATGTACATATACATACATACATATATGTACGTATACATACATACATGTACATATACATACATACATGTACGTATACATACATACATACATATGTACATACATACATACATATATATAATACATACGTATGTATACATACATACATGTATACATACATGTATACATATACATATACATACATACATGTAATATACATACATACATACATGTATACATACATATGTACATATACATACATACATGTATACGTATCATACATGTATGTACATACATACATACATATACATACAACATGTACATACATACCATATACATACATATATATACACATGTATGTATACATACATACATATATACATGTATGTATACATACATACATTATGTATACATACATACATATGTATACATACATACATATATACATACATACATATATAATATAATATATACATATATACATATACATACATATATACATATACATATTATACATATATTATACATATATATGTACATTATATATATACACATACATATTATATATATAATATATAATATATTTTATATACATATACACATAACATATATTATATATATATATATTATATATATATATATATATATATATATATATATATATATATATTATAGTATACACACATATCATATAATATACATTTGTATGTATGTGAATATATGTTCATAAATGATTATCATTTCCAAGTTGTGTTTGTCGTCTGTCAACAGTGTTGGCATTCACCTTATCATTTATTCAAATCACAATAATTAAACATACAAGGCATGTTAATACTGAATGTCAAGAATTTCCGGTGTGTTGAACATATAAAAAAGGCACCGTGTGGTTAAATAAAGGCTATATAAGATAATGCCGACTATGTAACCGATAAATAAGAAGTTACTATATCCGGGTTGATACCCCTACAAGAGCTCCCGAGGTGCTGTATTTTACAAGACACTTTACAATGTGTGACGTCATAACATGGCGGCTGATTTTGTTTCGAGTATGGGCTTCGGAGGCCTTACGACATTGTAACGGCTCCGATGTGAGATACAACATTGTAAACTGTTTTGAGTATCCGGCCCCTGACCTAGACTTATTCAACCGAACCTAACCTTGCCTGCCCTAACCTAGCATCATCTAATCTCGACGCTATCTTGTTTGCGGGCGGAAATACAATTTCACGCATGAGTAGGACACGCCATACGAATAACTATTACTGCTGTGCCAGTAATAAATAAAATGAAGTGCAAACCTCTGATAAATCGTAATCAGTTTACCACTTAATGATAATCATAATGATGGAAGTGGCGGTGATAGAAATAAGTAATAATTATTTGTAAAAACGCGTAGCACTAGCCGGTGCCACATCGATGTTTAAAAATTATTTTCACGTGATCATATTTCGGAAAGAAATGACTTACTTATTTATTTACTTATGATATGCATATATTTTACTATCCCATATGTTTGATACGATCAATATACTCTTTGTGTGTGTGTGTGTGTGTGTGTGTGTGTGTGTGTGTGTGTGTGTGTGTGTGTGTGTGGTGTGTGTGTGTGGTGTGTGTGTGTGTGTGTGTGTGTGTGTGTGTGTGTGTGTGTTGTGTGTGTGTGTGTGTGTTTGCGTGTCGTGCGTGTCGTTTGTTTGTGGGTGGGTGGGTGGGGGTGCTGCTTGCGTGCGTGCTGAAATGATATCGTTGATATATTTTCTTCCACTTATGAAAAATATAAAGGTTTTTCCTTTACCTCGAATTACTCCATACAAACACATCTACACAATATTAAGGCCAACAAGACTTGCCTTACTCCCAATGCGTTGGTGTGAACGGGACTGGCGAGCTGCCCCACCCGTCAGCCGCACAGGAACGAAACGCGTTCGGTCTGGACCAAAACGTTTGGCTCATTGCATCACGCGCGACGCAATTACGCTGTTCGATTCAGAAAGACAAATATCAGAAAAATTCCAACTGTCTTTATGATGTACACCAACACACACACACCACACACACACACACGCGCGCGCGCGCGCGCGCGCGCATATCTATCTATCTATATTATATATCTATCTATCTATCTATCTATCTATATCTATCTATATATTATATATATATATATATATATATATATATATATATATATTACCGTGCTTTGCTGGTGATGTGTGAAATGTCCGTATACATATATATATTACAGGCCTATCCTCCCATCCGACCCTCGAAAAAAATAAACATCTCTCTCTCTCTCTCTCTCTCTCTCTCTCTCTCTCTCTCTCTCTCTCTCTCTCTCTCTCTCTCTCTCTCTCTCACACACACACACACACACACACACACACACACACACACACACACACACACACACACACACACACACACACACAGTATATGTGCATATGTGTCTGTTTGTTGTGATGAATTCGTGATTAAAAGGCTCCATTATTTGAACGCACTGCACTAAAACTACACGCCACATCCAATACTTACTGTAATGTTTGAGCTTAGTTATAGCAGTAATTGTCTATTATATTATATTAGCTATAATTTAACATATAATAACAGATGTATGTGAATAGATGATTTAAATTAATTAATTATATTTATTATTACCATATATATTATTCATCATCGCAACATTAATTATTTCACTATTATTTAACTATGTGTATTGTTTATTGTATGTAGTATTTAAATCAATCACATTATTATCATTAGTTGATACATGTATCCATTTCGATTTTCTGTGCTATAAAATACATGAGTGATATATATATAAACAAGTAACTTAATTAGAAATTACTTATATGTAAACTATATAAACAGTTAGTAAAGTAATTATACTAATTTAGAAAATCAATAGCTAAGTGAACTTCAACTCATAAACTAGTCTATTCAGTTCCGTTATGGTCTAATAGGTGAGATACTATTTTCTTATGTCATGTAATATACTATTAACATATTATTCACCCATTGTCGCATTAACTAGATAACTACTTGTTATACACTATGAACCCATACACTCGATGTGAGTTTCCTCCATTAATATCTCTCTATCACTCGAACGACATAAGCTTCCAACTATACAGTATACGCCTAGTATGATTCATCATACATAATACTACCTAGTAACACTTATACCTGAACCCTTCACTGTATTGCATTTGAGCTGCATGCTGCTATCTTACACTATTCATTACATGAGGCTCATTCTCGTGTGAGACCATCTGTCTCTCTTTAGTATATACTACGCTGATACTCTATCTCTAGTAATTTAGACCAATATATCGAAATTACCATACTGCAAGACCTACTATTTTTATCATCATTATAAAATTTTCTTCACTTCCTTGCTAATTATATACAATAATTCTTAGCCTCTTTCCATCCGTGTGAGTCTACTTTTTTAATTTATCTTCAATATGAGAGTTCTTTTTGATTACTGTATTTTTCTTCGCTACAGTTGTGCGTGCTGTATCTTGTTTGCTGCTGATAGGCTGTTGGTGTTATTCGCGCTCGGATGGTCTGTCTTTGTGTCGCTTACTTTGATGTGATGGCATTTTCTTCGCTATGCTCTGTAATATCTTTTGCTTTAAGCTCTTCTTATGTTGTCTTATATTGCGTTTGGTGTATGTATGCTATTAGGCTGTCGTTGTGTTTGTTGTGTTGTCTTATATCTGGTTTCGAGGATTGTTTCGCTGCTGTTGGTTTGTCCTGCATGTGTGTTGTGTTTAGGTCGTTCCTCTTTGTTGTTTGTGGATTGTATGTGTTATGTAATAGCTGTGTCTGCTCATTCCGCTTGGTGATGTTTGCTTCAGTTCTCGCCTAGACTCCTCTCTCCAGGGCCATTGTTAAGTCGATAAGTTAGAACTTCCGTATTCGCGTGCGTGCGTGCGTTGTCCATATGTTTGCGTTGTTGATTTTGCCTCGTGCTAGCTGTGCTGCGTGCGTGTGCGCTATTGATTAGCGTGTTTATATAGTTTTGTTTCGTATATCTGCTGAGGCTTTGTGTACGCTCGTGTGTTTTTAGGGGATCTTTATAATTTTGATCTATTATGTTATCTAATAAGGTAACCACGGTGTCATAGGAGAGCTCAGCGAGTTAATTCTCTCACCGGGGATATGGATATTTTCTTGAGTTTGAGGATATAGTCATGTGCATGGTAATCAATAAATACGCATTGTTAACCTTGGACTTGGTATGCTATAATATTCTTTTACCTCATGATTAAGTAATTACGTACACATAGATACGATAGATAATAACACATAAAAAGAATAAAAAAAAAGAATATAACAAGAAAACTAATTATTATCTAAATAAGAATATATACAATATAAGGTATAAATATTATAATAGAATATCCATTGGGGTACCTGGATACCTGGTTTCAATAACCGGCGAAAATATGGCTGGCCGTTGGGTATATACCGTTCAAATGGAAATAATATCATTTTTATAACAGCATATAGATTAGTGATCCTTTCTAACTATCTCATATAAAAAAATATAGATTCTGGTAGTTCTTAATAAAAAATAATAAACCTCTATTATAGGATCTCGTCTTAATTGAACTAAACACCGACGCAAATACACACATGCAAAACATAACACAACACATAGCTTGCACCCTCACCATCACACTACACACACATCGACAGCCACTAGTCACACACCACACCACACATATCTATAGACAGATTAGTATATATTTTATATAATACTGGTCATGGACTTGGCTGTACTGGTCAGTAGGGAGAAACGACTAAAAAATAATAAACTTCCAAATCCTTTATCTTTTCGTAAAGATATTGCCTTTTTCCACTAATATTTCGGATCACTTCAAAGAAACACACATCTACACAATTTTAAGGCCTAAGACTGGGATTAGACTTGCCTGCAATCGTGTTCCTCTGATAGAATCTGCCCTACTCGCCAGCCGTACAGGTGCGAACCGCGTTCGTTCTGATCCATGACGTAGTTGCATCGTTGCGTCACGTGGCACGCTCGAACATTCTTGGAGAGATAATTTCATTTATTCTCCTTAAAATCAGAAAGGCAGATCTGAAAATCTTCCAACTTCTCACGATATAATGACTATATATAACAATGCGTGTTTTCAAATGCATTCCATATATATATATTATATATATGTGTGTGTGTGTGTGTGTGTGTGTGTGTGTGTGCTGTTGTGGTTTGGTTGGTGTTGTGTGTGGTGTCATGATTTTGTGGTGAGCTCGTGTGAAACTAGTGCTAATGGGCTCACAAGAAGAGACACGTATGTCCAAGTACATTACTCTAAGCCTCGCTTCGTGCGTGTTCATGGTAGGCGTGAGGGATAGCAGGAGAGGCTGAGGAAAGGGGTAGAAAGGTTAAATTATATTCTTCCATTCCCACATTTCAGATCGGAAAGTGCAGGTCATGAGATAGGCCATAATACGTTCCTTGTTCAACCTATATGAGGACTATACCAGGCTGTAGAAGAAAGCCAATCAATCTGTTATACTTATATAAAATTTAACGATCATGCTCTTCCTTCGAGCCTTGGTGTCTGGGCCTTCGTCGGGTTGCTCGGAAATGCTCATCTTACCATATGTAATGAGTCGCCATCTTCCAATTCGCCTCAGTCGTATATATGGCTACATTACTATATACTGCACTTACCGTATTACCCCTAATAGGAGCTCATTAATCTATAGCCTACCCTCATCATCTGCAAGTATTAAGATGATAAATAATACTTACTAGTAAGGATGCATTTATTCATCTTTTTATAACTTTTCTGAATTCTACTTTCTCGAACTCATCTGCATCCCTGTATGCTCAACTCACTCTTAAGCGAGATCCATCTAATACAGCTCAGACGACATCACATTAATTGCTTGTGTATACTAGGCACGTGAAAAATAGCACCTTATTTCAGACTCTACTTCGTGATGAAGTTGTCGATAATGATGGACGATCTGATGATTAGTCTCTCTCTTGTTACCTAGGGTATGCCGCCTCTAGACGTCATAACATATATGGAGTCACAGATCAACACTAGCACAACTTACACGCTCAGCACAGACCGCTTAGGAATAAGGACCTCGAGGCAAGTTAATACGGAGAGGGGGGAATGCGGGTATCGCGGAAAGCGGAACGGAACATCAGGGCCTTAGTTAAAATAGTGGAGAGGAGTGAAGGGCAGGAAAGGGCGGTCAACCAAAGGGGGGGAAGATAGGAGGACCCAGCGCAGAAACACAACTGTGCACTGACAAAGCTTTAAAAAAGTCCCTCTTGACTTCAACTCCTTCTGATGGCATTTATCTGAGGGAAATTTCTACGACCCACTCACTGAAACATAGCATGACGACACGGAGACTCAATCTTGATAATTCACATAAGTAATTATTATATGCAAATACATCTTGCAGCAACGCTATTTTACCGTATTATTTTTCCTGACGAGTTTTCTAGAAATTACTTTTGTCATTACTATAGTACTTCTTTGTCTTTTTCTATTTTTGCTCGCGCTTAACAGATATAACAAATTGATAACTAGGTAGAATCTCTATATAGGTACTACTTTATTCTTTAATATATCTTTATATTATTATAACCTCTATAACTTATTACTCACATTCGACCTCACATTTATATCATAAAGTGCCATCTTTCATAATATACCATCATTATGTTATACTTTACTATCCATTTTATTTATATAGGAATAACATGATAGTATCGATTTAGGATAGATATAGGATCGTGACTTATGGCTCGAAGCTAGCGCCTCACTCTCGCCCTTTTGCTTATACCTCTGCCATTTTATCTGGTCTTTCACACGCACACCATCATCTACTACTCAGCTCGCATGCGTACGCTAGTGTGTATCGACACTGCGACATTTATATGTGTATAAATTGTATATATCTACATATATCATATACCATTACTTATATGTATATATAATATATATATATTATAATATATTATAATATATATTAATATTATAATACAACATATGGATCTACATACTTACTAGCTACACTACAATATATAATTAAATACACATAACTACATAATCAATAATGTGAGGTAGTAATATATATAATACATTTACGCATATTTAATATATATATATATATTTATTGATATTTAATGTATATTATATTAATATATATATATATATATATATATATATATATATATATATATTAATATATTATACATACATACATATCATATATATATATTTATATTATATAGTATATATATATGTTAGATTATATATATATATATATATATATATATATTATTTTATATTATGTGTATGTTGTGTGTGTGTGTGTTTGGTGTGTGTGTGTGTGTGTGTGTGATGTATGTGTGTGATGTGGTGGTCAATCTTACTCTCATATTCCCTGATACGTCATTAGATGGTTAGATCATGAAATCGATTGGCATTTAGTGGATACCCGGATTCATAAGTATATTCCGTATGAATATGAGCTGAGACCATATACGGATATATATAGTATAACTGAAATATTTTGACACTCATGTTTTATATTGGCTATATTGGGATACACTAAATTGACATTGGAAAATTATCTGATAATAGATAACGGTTAGCTAGAAACCAGATTAGAGAATAAGGATAATCAATACACAGATCAACGTTAAAATAGCTCCTACATAATTACAAAATAAGTCGATATATCAGACGATCATTGGGGTCATTATCATTGATGCTCTTGTTTTTATGGTCATTATTATCATTATTATTTGTTTTTTGGTTATCATCATATTTAATGATAGCAATACAACAATGCACGATACCATAATGACTGATCC
Source organism: Penaeus vannamei (assembly GCF_003789085.1). NCBI lineage: Eukaryota > Metazoa > Arthropoda > Malacostraca > Decapoda > Penaeidae > Penaeus > Penaeus vannamei. The sequence goes on from NW_020870625.1 coordinate 193,417, forward strand.
TCCACAATCCAGTGTGTACGTAATGGGTGGATAAAAGGAGAGAAGAATCCCCAAAATACGCCTAAGCCAATACCATAGATAATCGTCAAACTCGCATCAATCTCTACAATAAAACACTTAATATGTAGTACATACACTAGTGATAGTAAAACATGCAGTAAACACAGATAAGTCGCATATCGGCGGGCTGTGATGATTAGGTCACTTGTTGGCACTCAGTAGGTATCATTGAGCCGTAGCTTGCCTGCCTTCACGCAATAGAATGAACAGCCAGCGGATGTGTGAAAGATATTGCCGGTAAGATAGAGATAGAAGGTACATGAATAAAGATTACCGGATGGAGACCGATGAGAGTATGCGATAATAGATGGTGAACTTAATCATGATGAGGAGAGTAAGAGGTAAGATAGGGGATATGTAAAGGTATTAAAACTAAACAATCATAAATGATCAGTATTACCAATCTCGTGAGAAGGCAGTGATATACGCAGAATATTTATACATATTTTGTATTATTACGAAAAAAGAGAGGTGTTATATCATATCTTAAAAGAATGTTTAAATATATATGATAACAATAAAACCCAGATATCATTTAACAATATACATTAACAGACTTAATATATATATATGAATAGGAATATAAAAGAAATAATAATTAACTAACAACAACAATGATAATTAGAAAAATATTAAATAGATAATCAAAATAATGGATATATGATAATAGTTAAATCATAAACAACAGTTAAAATAAACAAATATAAATGAATATTAATTTCATAAGGTGGTAATTATATAATAAATCAAATAATACATAAGTGAATCTATCTCAATAATTTAGGATATAATAAAAATACAAATAATGAAAGGGAAAAAAGAAAAGGATAAGACAAGATATTTACGGGATGTTATATATTGAAGAATAGATAATAATGATTATATATATATTAGATTATTTAATATATACTTAAATAAGCTAATAATGAGATGATTAATAATAACAATATTTCAATTAAATCATATTAAACAGTATTGGATAACTATAGGCTATAATAAAATTAAAATACTATTAATAAATAAGTTAATTAAAATTATTATAGGATAATATTTGCACTAATATAGTTAAAATTAATAATTGCTAAAAGTATTGATAATCAGCAATATGATAACAATAAAATACTAATAAAATAAGTAATAATATTCGATAATATCACAACATTATCTATCATTATCATTATCCACTCTGATTCAAACACGAATTAACATATTAATATAATCCTAAATGAGTGACATAGTTATGATAAATAATACGTGTCAATCAGTAAGTGAACAATTATATAGAACAATGATCACAGTTAATGATTTATGATAAACAAATGAATATATAGTTATTTATTTATTCTTCATATCTATTATGTATTTATGTAAACGCTAGCCACATGATATATAATAATGTGATAGTATGATGAATTGTCATGTTGTGTGTGTGTGTGTGTGTGTCTGGTAGTTAGTAGTGAGTTGTAGTGTAGAAGTGTTGTTGGATGTTGTTTCGCTAGAATCGTGTTATGTTCGTGTGGCTGATATATGATTAAATATAATACCTTCTAGATAGGCCATTATAATGACAATTCGACTCTTATTGTTTACAACATATAGTAATCATAATGTTACCATTACTATTTATCACACCTACGTGATTTTTCTTTTAATAAAGTTTGGGGGCGATATTATAGGCTATATCTTCTATATGTCAATTACCTATTATATATTCTCATTAGTTGAACTCAATTAAAGTAAATTGTGTACAGCAATTTATTCTGGATATCATACTATTAGTGGAATAAATGGGTCTATATATAAATATTATCATAAGAGTTGGCTGTGCAATAATCCCTCGTGGCACTCCTTATTCACCTAATATACATGTCGTTCAGTCAGTGTGATAGCAGTAGTAATTGTATGTATCCTCTCAGGGCTAAAGGTTATATATGAACGAACTGTTCCTGTCACATATATTGGATTAACCTATATTTCTAACCTCATTTGTATCGTATGACTCTATATTAATAGGTCAAGATAACCCAGGAACTGTATACCTTTATAGCTGTCTCAGGAGTGCCATACTTAGGGGCTCGCTGTTGAGTAGAGTGATATTACGTTCATTCTTATATAATAGATGTAGAAAAGAGTACCAAAACTGTGGTTTGATTACTTGATTAATTATGTCACAATAATATATTAGATATTAACTTAAGCTATAGATAACAGATATATAGTGATAAGTAAGTTGGTTACACAATAGAAACATAAGTTATTTTACGGCTAGGTAAAGAGAGATGAGAGGGTTGGGAGGGGTACAAGGGATATCAGGATATAAGTAGAAGAGAGAGAAAGAGGAGTGATAATGTAGTAATCTAATATTGATAACTTACTCTCGTTCCTGTAAATTAATAACATTGTCATATATATATGACAATGATAATTTCATTCTCCTTATACTTACCTATAACATAATTATACAAATAACAATATATATATTTATATAGTTTCTAGTGTGATCTTTAGGCGTAGGAAAGCATTTTGAAGTGGTGGTGGTTCATGATGGGTGTGGTGTCCCGCTGTCGATGTAGATAGTGGTCGTCGGTGTGTGTGGTGGTGTTTGTTGGGTGGGTGTCTTGGTGGTGGATGTGTCACTCGTGGCTGATGTGAGTTCACTACAGGCAGTAGTATGTGTGGGCTAGTAGATTGGCGAAGATTACTCCAATAATAATGAGCTATTTCCTGATATTATAAGTCAAGTTTTAAAGTAGATTAATATATATTCATATAATTATATTATCTATACACGAAATGTGAATTATAAGACTTTTTTCTCTATTAGATAATTACTCAACTTAATGAGTTATATTATATCCTTAGAACATACAATAACTCAGTTGTAGCTGCACAATCTTACTCATATCTAAGTATTACAGCAGGTATAGTATTATCTACTCAACTAAGATTGTCTAACTACTTGATGGGTATATATATTATTTATACAAGGGAAAGTTGTAGGAGTTGGAAGGAAGAAGTTTGTGAGGTACTGTGCCACCCCTTCACTTACTAGTATATCATGTGTGAATGGCGGTCGCACCGTGACCTACGCTTAATTCTTCATCCAATCAGCCACGCTGTTCTAAGCTCACGAGTTAACCTATACCCGCATACAATTACTTAATACTATCTTATGTAATAGTGACTTAGGACTCACTACTACTACAGGTGACCATTATAGTGACTAATTCCAATATTCATATGCATCTACTTAAGGAGGTATTTTCCTCCTTTTTTTATATAATAAAAGTGATCTAAATGCAGGGCTGTAATCGCTAAGTGTAAGTTACAGTGTCACCAGCCATAACTACTACTATATATATAGTGGTATATACCGTGCATGGGCTTGTTGGTGCCATCAACTCATAATAGTAGTAGGTATTGTTGTGTTATGGCTGCTGTTGTTGTAGTGTAGATTAGTAGTGATAGTGTGTTGTGGTTGCTCGTTGTGTTAGATTGTGCTCGTCGTTGTCAGTAGACTCGGTGAGGGATAGTTTTGCTCGGTTGTTTCGTGTCGTGTCGTAGTGGCGTGGATTTATTTGCTCGTGTCGTTGTCTGGTATGGTTTCGCAGTGTGTGATCGTCGTGAGTATTGAGTTTTTCTCTGATGCGGGTCGTCGATACTCCTCTCTCGTCATCTCTCTCTCTCTCTCTCTCTGTTTCTTCTCCTCGTCGCGCAGAAATTTCCACAGGGACTCATGATGGAAGATGGACTGGTTGGGGACAAAGACGGTCCTCGACCATTTCGACGACCCTCCTCAGCTTCCACAACCTGTCATCCTCAGGGTGGCCAGCCTCGTTGTCGACAAATTGGAGGTTACGAGAGATCTGTTCAAATCTCTCCCTCGGCATCGTGGAGAAGATGACCTGGGCAATCTCAAGATTCCGCAAGCAATTAAAGGAAAGCCGTGGCCTCCACTGAGCCCCATGAGGAGCCTCAGCGCAAGATATGAATGCAACTAAGCTTATGTCACAGGTTGCCACCTCCGCCCATGGCTTCTCTTCCTCTCGTTAGTCTGAGCAAACCTGTAAGCAAATGGAATGAATTCGTTTATGTAGGTACAGAGGTCACCGCTTCTATCTGAGTATAGCAATACTGTGTAGATGAAGTTAAGTGCATCACCTTTACATACCTGTTCGTTTCCTCAACTTTATGAGCAATGAATTCCTCAGTGATAAACTCATTGAAGATGTCAAGGGCACTGATTCCTCATCAAGAGCCAACTTGAGGCCAGAATTACCGCAGAAGGAGTGTTTCCAAGGAACACTCTCCTTCCTTCTCCACTTGAAAGAAGACGTTCCGAGGGCATTGCTGTTACATGTTATGACACGTGAACAGCGCGTTGCTCATCACTGTCATGTGTTGAGTCAAAAGTTGACACAAAGTTCAAGCTCATCATCACTCTTTGCCTATAACTGAATGTCCCATAGTGTGTGTGGTTGGTGGGTTGTAAAGTTTTAAGAGTAATAGTTGCTTAAGACACCAATGAGATACTATGAGTTTCAAGGATGAATCATGCATTTAAATCATGTGCTCTGTTCTTCTACTATTTCAAGGCTAATAATAATAGCATCTACATTAAATAATACGATATTGTTCATCGTCCCACCGTATTTAAAATTAACTATAGAATAATTCAGGACGGTGTGTGCTAGGGAAAACAACTCTTTTTTCACGTGATAAGTCATATATTTATAATATCAAAAAGCAACTCACATATTCATAGGCAATCTTACCTCACAAAAAAATAAGTACCATATATATATAACATATACATACGATTTAGTTTACTTTTCATTACTAATAATTGAATACTAACTGATAAATAGATTTTAAAATGTCCTTAATGTGATTCTTTATTTATTCACATTGCATAAATTGCGTGTGATTTATATCAAGATTTGATCTATTATCAATAACTAACGTATTATACTATATTGTTCTTTGCAAGTAACAACTGTACGCTCCAATGCTTAATTAGTCCTCATGTAGCTAGTTTGTGTGTGATGTGTGCAAGTCTAGCCGTGCTCGTTGATGTTGTATAGTGTTTGATGTGGAGTGTGTGTGCTTGCTACTTGAATCTGTCTAATAATATATTGACTCCACTGAGTGGCGTCATCTATGTATATAAATGAACTCACTAAGTCTATACTCTATGGACATTTAGATATACTCTCACTAGTAGTCTACATTAGTATATTATATATATATTATTATAATATATAATATATAAATATCTACAAGACCATCACACATACACACAGTACTACACAATGGACACTCTACGCACACTACAACTAGCCGATCACTCACCACGATCCCATCGGATACACATCACCGTACTCAAGGCTATACATAGCACACCTACATCACTGACCACCACACGCTCACTCATGAGACTATATGCAGAGACCACTACAGACCGTACTCAGTAATATTAATGACTCACTACGTATCCAATCATAATACTCATATTAATTAGACTATCACTAGCCGCCTCATGGATAATATATATATAGGACATTAGACTCATTAAGCCTCGTCTATGAATTAGACTTATATCACTCTCACGTCTTACATGTATATATATTAAGATTCACTTGACTCTCATATGTTATATTATTATGAGACTCATGTATACTAGCTGTACTCATGGACAATTATTTAAGACCACTAGTGTACGTCTTCAATATGTATATAAGTAACTCACTATTGTACGTCTCATGTATTATTGAAACTGCACTAGACGTCTCATGTATTAAATTAATAGAACTGCTTAGCACGTACGTATCATATATATATATTTAAACTCCTAGCCGTCTCTCAAATGGACTTAGTAACTCTACTAGCCGTATCTATCAATGTATATTTTAATGAACTCACTAGAATATACGTATCTCATACGTATATATATTTATGATACTCTCACACTAGACGTCCATTGATAATATTGAAGACTTACACTAGCGTTACTTCAATTATACTATTAGAACTACACTAGCCGTCTCTAATGTATAAATAGAATGCTCACTAGCCGTTCATGGACATTAATCTCACTAGCGTCTGCTCACATGTTATAAATCACTTTATGAACCGTCTCATACGCTACTATCTCGCACTACACTAGAACGGTATCTCTATGTAAATTTAGACTCATACTTACCGTTCTCGATAGTTTATACATAGATAACTCACTAACTTACAGCTCTCATGGTAACATATAGACTACTCACTAGCCTGATTACATCATGCATAATTAGACTGCAACTATGCCGTCTCATAGGACTTAAATATACTTTACATACAGACCGTCTCATCATGTAATATATTAGACTCATCTCGTCTCATGTAAATTAGTATCTCTACACTAAGCCGTCTCATTTATACATTAGACCTTCACATAGCCGTATCACATGTAAATTTAGACACTCATCATAGCGTCCTATCATATGTAACTTAGCTCACTTAATCTCGTCCTATGTATAATGTTTAATGACCTCACTCTCACTATAGTACCTCTCATATGTATATATATTATAGATGGATATTCTCACTACCGTACTCATATGTATATATTAGACTCACTTGACGTCTCATGTATATTAGACTCACTAGTGTCTCATGGATATTAGACTCACTAGCCGTCTCATGTATATGACTCACTAGCCGTCTCATATATATTAGACTCACTAGCCGCTCTCATGGACATTAGACCACTAGCCGTCTCTAATTGATATTATTAAGATTCACTCACTATTAACGTCTCATGTATATTAGACTCACTAGCTGTCTCATGTTAATTAAGACTCACTAAGCCGTTCATCTCAATGTATATATTAAGGATCTATATACTCACTAGCCGTCTCATGTATATATATATTTATATTATATTTAGATACTCTCTAATAGCCTAGTTTCAATGTAAATTACAGATAATCATCATCATAGACGTCTCTGTTATAAATTGTAGATCATACTGAGCCGTCTCATGGACATTAGACTCTCGCTAATAGTCACGTCTCATGTAATAACATAGACTCATACCCTGTATACTCATGTATACATATTAGGATAAATTCATTATATGATACTCGATCTTACATGTATATTAAGATTACTCACTAGTACCGTATCATGGGACATTAGACTAACTTAGGCCGTTCATGTAAATTAGACTCTACATACCTGTCTTCATGGACCATTATAGAATACTCACTAGCTCAGTTACTATGTTAAATTTAGATATATCCACTAGCCGTCTCATGGACATTATAGAATTACCTTGCCGTCTCATTAGTAATAATTAGGAACTCATAGCGTCTATGTAATCATATTTAATAGTATAAGTTTGAACGTCTCATGTTAATATTAGATTATAACTAGCTGTCTCTCATGATTAATCAGTTAGACCTCACTAGTACGTCTCATGTAAATTAGACTCAATAGTACGTCTCACTGGACATATTATTAGATAGCTCATATATACGCTCGTCACATTCATGTAAAATATTTAGACTCATACTATACTAGCCCGTCTTATAGTATATTAGACTTACTCAACTATCGCTCTGATACTCATTGGACATAGTCTACAATAGTTGACTCGTCTCATATGTTAATTAATATTAGATTACTCTCACACTAGTACGTCTTACATTTTTATTTGTATATCACTAGCTGTTCTAATGTATAATTAGATAGCTCATAGCCGTCTCATGTATATATAAGATACTGCAGCTATATGCACCGTTATTCAATATATATTAGACTCACTATAGCCGTATACTCATGGACATTAGATACTCACTTAGTCAGTTACTCTATCGACATTAGTAATACTCACTAGCCGTATATTACTTCATGTAAAAATAGATTCAACTTAGCTGTACTCATATAGGACATATATAGACTCCTAGCCGGTTACTATCTCTGTATAATAAGAACTCACTAGTCAGTTCATATTATATATCTAGACTCACTAGTCACTCGATCTATAATTGGATACATTATATTACTCACTTAGCCGTTACTCATGTAAATTAGACTCACTAGACGTATCTCATGGACATTAGACTGCACTTGACGTTCCTATAATTAGTATTATTTAGAACTATTACACTAGTCCGTCTCATTGACATTAGACTCAACTATGTCGTTAGTATCTCATGGACATTAGACTCACTCAGCCGCATATCACTTTGGGATCTATTAGACTCACCTTTGTAAGTCCTCCTCCTCTTATCTCTCGCTCATACTTATCGACTCTCATCAGCCCGTGTCACCTCATTGTAATTAGTCACTGCATCTAGCCTCGCTCTCTCTCTATGGTACATTCAATACTCTTCTACTATGCCTCTCTCTCTCTGCTCCTCTCTCCATGTCTCTATCTACTTCAGTCTCTCTACTCTCAGTCGTTTCTCGATTCTATGATCTCTCTTACTGCACTCTCGTCATGCCTGTTTGCTCATCGGACACTTAGACCTTTACCTAGCGCGTGCTCTTTTACATTGAGAGTCACTGAGCCGTTCCTCATGGACATTAGACTTCTTACTAGCGTCTCATTAAATTAGACTCATACCTAACCGTGATAATTGCTCATATTACAGACTCACTTGCATACCTGATTTCCATGATTTAGCTCATATACGCTGTTTCTCATGGTCACTCTACGTCATCCTCACTAGCCGCTCCTCTATGTCATTATAAGACTAACTCAGCTCGCTTCTCATGGACCACTTAGAACTCACTAGCGTCCTCAATATGGTAAATTAGTACTCACTCCTCACCTAGCCGTTCCATGGACATTAGACTCACTAGCCGTCTCATCGGACTTAGAACACCTCTCCACTTAGCCCGTCTCATGCAAATTACGACTCACTTAGCCGTTATGGATCTCTTCAGATACTCCTCTCACCTAAGCCTCGTCTCTTGTAAATTAGACTCCACTAAGTCTCGTCTCCAATGTAAATTAGACTCACTCCTCGGCCTCAGTCTTCTCCATGTACAATCTAGTCTCCTCTTCACTCTATACTCGCTCATCATTCTCTCATGTTATACCTTATCGACTCTACTACAGACTCTGCTCTCATGTAAATTCACGACTCTTCACTAGCCGTCTCTCATTCATTGTCTATACGTGTCTACGTACTCTCTCACTTCTACTCGTCTCTTACATGTAATACTCACATTATAGACTTACTGAGCCGTCTCTATATGTTAAAATGTAGTGACTCACTATAGCAAGTCATATCATCACATGTTATATGTGTAGACTTCATCACTTTGAGTGGTGAGTGATATAATAATTAGAACATTCACATCATAGCTGTTCATGGATCATTAGGACTCATGGACGTCTCATGTATAAATATAATACTAAGAAATCATACTTAAGCCGTTCTCCATGGTAAATTAGACTCACTAGCCGTCTATGTGATTAATATTAGACTTACACTAGCCGTCTCTATGGACATTAGACTTACATAGCCGTCTCAATGGACTATTAGTACTATGTACTAATCTAGTACGTTACTCAATGTTATTTAGACTCACTAGCCGTCTATAATGTATATAATATACACTTGACCATCTCATGTATATTAGCTTAGACTCACTAGCTCGTCATGATATATATACTCATGTAAATTATGACTCACTAGCCATCTCATGTATATTTAGACTCACTAGACGTCTCATGTAAATTAGACTCACTAGCCGTCTCATGTAAATTAGACTCACTAGCCGTCTCATGTATTTATTTATACGTGATCATGTAAATTAGACTCACTAGCCGTCTCATGTATATTAGACTCACTAGCCGTCTCATGTTATATTAGACTAAAATCATTAAAAAAATAAGAGCTGTTCCAGTTCGGGACGATTGGAATACAATAAAAAACAAATGTTCTTCTATACTTTATTTATACATAGCATAGTCTAAAAATACATGCATATCATAAGATTACATACACAATTTTGTTTATGCAAAAAATGGTACATGATATCATATTAACATTTATATAGTATTTTCAGCCAAATGGCCGTATTTTTATACTATTATTATATTATTTTTTTCGTTATCATTTGTTATTTTCGTTTAGTATTTTTATTTGTATTTGTACTTTTATTTATTATCTTTATTTATTGTGTTATATTAATTTATTATTTTTTGTTATTGTTTGATATTTTCAATCATTACTTTTACGTCTTTTTCTATTTGTCATTCATCCTTCCTTCCACCTCCTAAACCTCCTCCTCCTTCTCCACCTCCTCAACCTCCTCCTCCTTCACCTCCTAACCTCCTCCTCCTTCTCCACCCTCCTCAAACCTCCTTCTCCACCTCCTAAAACTCTCTCATCCTCTTCTTCCTCTTCCTCTGTCGCGCTGTCGCTCTTTTCTTCTGCCGCCGCCGCCGCCGCGCGCCGCCTTCCGCCTCCTCCTCCTCCTCCTCTCCTCCTCCTCCTCCTCCTCCTCCTCCCCTCCCCTCCTCCTCCTCTCCTCCTCCACCTCCTCCTCCACCTCTCTCCCTCTCCCCTCCTCCCCTCCTCTTATAGGTAATGGGATATCTGGATGACCAAAGCCGAAGGACTTGTACGTGTAAGTAGTCGGGCCCGACGGTGGTTGCAGGGACAGAGGATCATGTTTGTGTCGTTTATAACTGTAATTTCTATTATCATTTCCATTATCATCACAACCCTTCCTTTTGTTACAATATCCAGAGGCTGAGGGTAATACACTATCCTGGCTCTGTGGAAATAATTCTGCTTTTTGTTCTCTGCCTTCCCATGGAGTCACAGGTAAAAGGTTCGGTACATGCTCTCCATTATCATTGTTATTATTATCATTATTATTAATATCAACATCATTATCATTATCATCATCATCTCCTCCTCTCCTCCTCCTCCTCCTCCTCTCCTCCTCCTCCTCCTCCTCCTCCTCCTCCTCCTCCTCCTCCTCCTCCTCCTCCTCTGTCGCCGCTGCCGCTTCCTCTTGTACTTCTATTTCTTTATCTTCTGCCTTCTCCTCCTGTTCAGGTAATGGGATATCTGGATGACCATAGGCGAAGGACTTGTACATGTCCATATGAAAACGTTTATCACTGAAGTAAGTTTCTGCTCTTGGGGCGATAACTTCTCGTATTTTGGGGGAATCTCCTTTGCTCTTCAGGAATCCGAGCCGACCCGCGGGAGGGTGGGTGTCAGAATTCGACAGGTCTATATAATTACTCAGAGGGTAAGAAGACATTTCTCTTTGAATGTCATCTGTTTCCAGAGTAAAGATTACAGAACCAGTACCTGTATATGCTATCTGACTACCGTCTTCATATTTCTTCTTCATTTCCATGTATAATTTTCTCATTTCATAATTAGCATTCTCAAGAATAGCGAATGCTAAATGATTCAAAGGGTTGACGTCAGTAGGCGTTTTTAATTTTACGGAAACTGTCCGATTTTCTCCAAGCACATATAGACACTTAAACAAAGGGTTACGAACTTCTTTCAGAAGTTTACAAACAGAGTCAACATCCGAATAAGTCTCATTCTTTTCGTTTTCATATTGTACAATATGATTTAATAGAGCATTATTGAAGTGTTTCATCACTGACTTCCTCACTTCGGAATTTTCCTGATGACACAAATCAATATTACGCTGAATGTAATCCTTCATGTACGCTTCTTGTCTGCATTTGTATACCTTGTTCACTTTGCAAATTTCTAAGCCCATGTCCATAAGGAGAAGTAAATGCTTCAAATCAAACAGCACCTCCTTTTGTGGTAGATGAGAGGCCACTTGTTTTTTTACTTTAGAGGGATACTTTATTTTCTGACCCTTTAACACTGAACGAGAATAGGGGGAAAGATGGCTTTCCTTAATATTCAAGGGAGCTATCACGAGAGGGAAATCATCTGTATCTCTGGCCACGTCCGGATTTACCTTTAGCGTGTCAACTGATACCCAGTACCCATGTTCCCCCTCAGGGTCGATACTCTTCATCTGATCTTTAAAGTCATTTGTCTCCTCAATAGACAATTCCTCAATATCCGAGATCGGCAACTTCATCGTCATACTGTAACTAATGAGAGCATTAAAATCTAGATATAAAATCGACTCTTTTTCTTTCCCCTGTAAATACGGCTGCATCACACCCCAAAACCCTGTCCTGATATTTTCTGATATCATGGATGACAACATAGGATTCGAAATAAGGCTAATTTCCACTTTGGAAAATATCAGGAAGCTTTGAAACGCAAGTTGTGGCAGACTTACAAAGTGGGAGGGGTCTAGGTTAAATTTTTTTTGACAGTCCAGACGGAGTTCTTCAAAAAAATCTGCTACTAAACCAACATTCCGCTTGAGATTGGGAATCTGACAGCCTCCAGCGTTTGGGCAAGTACATTCCTTCTTCAACAGTGACTGATAGCGTTCATACTCGGTATACGTGAGTTGATCTGATGAACGTTGTTTATATATCTCGGCTAGCGAGGCGAGACCGGACGACAGGAAAGAGTACGAGTCTATGAAGGACAAGTTGCCAATTGTCACGTTCCTAAATATGCAGGTGTTGGAATTTGGAAAAATTGAGATTTTGTCTGATTTTGTTTCCTTTAATAAGATCCCCATGAGGTCACTAAAATTATGAGCAATTACAGTCAATCGAGGACCATTATCCGGTAGTTTGAGGTTACACTTTGTACAAAGAGCAGCTTCATAGTTATTAAACTCTACGTCATGACGGTGATGTCTTACTTTGTCTCCAAAGTGTTTACCACAAAGTTCACACGCTGTTGTGTTGTCAAATTTCCTCTGTGTCTCGGCTGTCATATTTAGGGGGAACTTAGATTTCTTCTTCTTAATTTCAACCCATTCTTCAGAAAGGGATTTTAGAAAGTGTAATGATGCGTCTTGGCCTCTATAACAATAGCTTGCTGTGACTGATCCATTCCGAGCTATAATAGTATAAAAATACGCACTAACCTTCTGATTGGCTAAGGCAGTATCTGAAACATTGTCAGAGGGCAGGTCACATTCAAGTCCAAAATAAGCTACGTGAGATGGAGAGTATGTTTTTCCGTAAGTTTGAAAACGTAATGTGTCACCAGGAGATGGAAAACTTTTAAATTCTTTACTAACACAGACGGGATGATTGTTCACATGAGTGTCTTGTAAACACGGAAGACATATGTTATCTTCTTTCAGTTTGCAAAATGCACATACAAATTTTAGCAAGTCGCGAATTAGCACAACATGCCATTCTTTTGTAAGTAAAAGAGAGATCTTCCTCGCTCCTGGAATTGCATGGCCGCGGCGCACAAGTGACAGCAAATATCTCTTTCCCCTACTATATCGCTGATTGCCATTTGATTCATGTTCTTCCAGCTCGTCATTTACCTCAGGCATACCATAAATGTCCAGGATTACATTATTTGCTTGTTCAATTAACCTCAAGTTTTCCCAGTTTATTGTTGAAGTATTAGGGGGTATTTTCACATAATGAGAAAGGTCTTCTAGTGATCTCAGACTGGACTTAATCTGAGATGGCCGAAGATGATTTTCACTCAGAATCTTGTCTGCAGCTATGCATTTTAACACACACATATCCATCGTTTCTTGAGAGTCTGTAGGGTTGAACAGATGCGATTTACCACTGATTTTCGGAGGATTTTTTACAAATGTACTCAGACTCTGGGCAGTAGCAACTGCATAGATGATTATATTAATAAGTTTTACTTTATCGACGGAACACCCGTAGCCTGCTTCTAATTTCTGCACACGTCCTCGTAAGTCGGCTAACCATCCATCTATGATTTCGTCCAGATCATCATAGATATTGTAAATGCGACGAAGCTCTGATCTGGGGGAGAATACTTCTGCTTCGTCCTGCTCATTTAGATTAAAAGAAGGTCTGGGCAGGATAATGCGAGTTTCTATGCAGGCTTTGATAGAAGGACCAATTTTCTTCTTTAGTTCCGTTCTAATTACACACTTAATATTTTCACGGTATTTAGCAAAAGCTGAATCGATATTCAAACCATAAGACTCGGGGACACGAATACATAGGCACCTATATAATCTCCTATGAGCACAATCAACTTCTTCAGCTCCATCTGTAGTATTGCCTTCGAAGTTTTCGGAACTATGAGTTTTGCATAGCTCGCTCTCCCCATATCCTTTAACATCGTTTTCGTTCTCTTCACCATCATATTTTTCTTCTTTTTCTCGTCTTCTCTGCTCTTCTGCATCTGGAATACATAATCATATGTAAGTAAGTAATAATGACAAAAGAAAAAAGGTCATATAGCACTATGGTATTGTATTGTGTTGGGAGGGTTTTAAAATTCTTTATTACAATTAAAATGTTAAGTTTCGACGGTCATTTACTGTATGATAGTATAGTATTTAAAGGAGTAGGAGGAGAGGGTAGATGGGAGTAGTATAGGTATTGATGAGAAGAGGAAGGGTTAAGGACGATGGATGATTAGATCAAATGAAGGATATTTATGCGTCTGAGGGAGAGTAAATTATCAATAAAAAAGGTGGGGGATTCTGTAAGGATGTCTGACAAGTTGGGGGGTCGGGGAAGAAGGGTACGGGCTTCGGTAAAGCGAGGGCAGGATATTAGGATATGTGGGACAGAGAGAAGGACATCGCATAAAGGGCACAGAGGTAGGTTAGAGGGATGTGACATGAGGTGTGAGTGAGTGATTCTGGTGTGGCCTATTCGTAGGCGGGTAAGGGCAGTTTCCTAACGTCTGTTTTGATGGTATGGAGCTGACCAAGGGGAGATTGAGGGTTTTATGGTTTGGAGTTTGTTGGTGTACAGACCTGACCAGAAGTATTGCCATTGGTTGTAAAGAAAAGTATTGATGTCGGGGTAGTAGTCGGTGAATGGGATGTGTGAAAAACGGAGTTGGTGACTTGTGGGCTGGGCAGCAGATCCTGTTAAGTTATCTGCTTTTTCGTTGCCGGCAATCCCGACATGGCTGGGTATCCAGCAAGAATTCACTGTTTTTTGTCGTGTAGACAGATAGAATAGCTCGTCGTGTATTTTATGGGCTATAGGGTTGGTAGGGTGTATGGACTGTATGAATGATATTGAGTTACGTGAGTCAGTGAAGATGGTGAAGGATGAGGAAGAGATGGAATATATGCATTGTAGAGCAAAGAGGATAGCATATAGTTCTGTTGTAAGGACGCTCGATTCAGGTGAAAGAGGAACGCTGTAAGTCTGAGAGGGAAAGACTACAGCAAAACCAGCAGCAGCCTGAGCTGGATTTAGACCCGTCAGTGTAGATATGAGTGCTAGAGGAGTGACTAGAGATATGAGCAAGGAAATGTGTGAGAAGGATAGAAGGTGGAATGTTAGACTTTGGTAGATCAGGGTAAATAGAGGAGCAATTACAAGAGACTGGTACTAGCCAGGGAGGGAAAGTTTGGGTAGAAAGAGGAAGAATTCGGAGATGAGGAAAGGATGAATGGGAAAGAAGAGCGTCCATACGAACAGGGAAAGGGACAGGTAGACGTGGAGAGGAAGAGAAGATATGAAGAAGAGGTTGAGGGACAGTTAGTTTGGAGAGTGAAAATTGGTAGAAGCGAGCATAGTTTCTTAGGGACAGAAGAGTGCGTTGTCTAGAGAGGGATGGTAGTCCTGATTCAACGTATAGGCTCTCAACTGGAGAGGAGACCGCAATGGTGGATAGGATCAAGGAGAGAGAGAAGAGAGGCAGAGGCAGAAGAATATATGTGGCAAGTATAGTCAAGGGTGGAGAGGATTAGAGTAATATGGAGATGAAGGAGTGTTTTGCGGTCTGATCCCCAGGATAGGTGGGAGAGGGTTTGTAGTAGTCGAGGCGATGGCGAGCTTTTTCTTTAATAGAAAGGATATGATCCCGCCAAGATAACTTGGAGTAAAAAAAACTCCAAGAAACTTGCCGGAAGATCGGCATTGGATGGGGGTATCATAAAGGAGGAGTGGAGGTTGGGAGCCTATACGTGAAAGAGAGAAAAGGATGGAGAAGGTTTTAGAGGTAGAGAAACGAAAGCCATGGTTGGTAGCCCAGGAAGAGATTGATGTTATTGACGACTGGATAAGTTGATGGAGAACTTTGAAGGAACGGTCGGAGGCAAAAATGGCTAGATTATCTACATACAGTGATCGACAGATTTTTGGTGGTAAAGCAGACATTAATCTGTTTACAGCTATGAGGAACAGTGTGGTGCTCAGTACACTGCCTTGTGGGACACCTTCAAATTGAGGAAAGGAGGGGGAAGTAGAAGAGGCAAATCTGACATGGAAGGTGCGGTCAGAGGGGAAGGATTTTATAAAAACCCATGTTTCCACGTATTCCGTGGAGATAGAGCTGTTGTAGTATATGGTGCCACCAAGTAGTATCATATGCTTTTTCGAGATCCAAAAAGACAGCTAATACTGACTCGCGGCGTGCAAATGCTGAAGTGATTAGTGTTTCTTCATAGGCTAGTGGGTTAGCTGTGCTTTTGCCGCGACGAAATCCAAATTGGTTTGGTGAAATTATTTGGTGGTATTCTAGGTACCACACTCCTCTAAAATTTATCATTCTTTCCATCAATTTACATAGGCAGCTTATAAGTGCTATGGGGCAGTAGTCTTGGGGAAGAGTACCTGTTTTGTTAGATTACAGGAAAAGTAATACTATGGCTTCTCTCCAATGGGGAGGAAAGTCGTCCAGTCGTCCATATGTTATTGAATATTGAAAGAAGGAAGGATAAGGAAGTAGGAGAAAGGTGTCTTAGCATACGGTAATGCATACCGCCTGGGCCTTCATGGGTGTTGTGGCATGACTGAAGTGCATTATAGATCTCGGAAGAAGAAAAGGGTGCATTATAAGGTTTTGTAGATGATAGGGAGAAGGAGATAGGAGTGCGCTCTTTGTCTGATTTTAAGGAAGAGAAATGAGGAGAAAGATGAGAGCCACTACTGACTTGGCTAAAAAAGGCACCAAGTTCTGTAGCTACTTGAAGAGGGTCAGAGATGAGGTTATTATAAATATGGAGGACGGGGGCAGGATGAGGAGGATGTTTTCTGGATAACTTATGGATCCACCGCCAGACTGCAGAGACTGGTTTGGAGGAGTTAGAGTGATTGTCTCTGTAGCTATTCCAAGCTGCACGCTTCAGATGAAGCGCTTTCGTACATTCAAGGTTCCACCATGGAACACATTTTGAGGTGTAAGGTCGGGATGTTCGAGGGATGGTTATATAGGCTGTATTTAGAAAGTTAGTTGTGAAGTATTGGAGCATTTCTGAGGTGGTAGAGAATGATGATGGAGGAATTTCACGAGTAGATAGAGAGGTAAAGGTACTCCAGTCTGCTCTGTCAAAGCACCAGCGAGGGGGATTTGGGAGTGGGATATAGGATGTGGAAGAAAGAAGAATTGGGAAGTGATCACTAGAGTGAAAATTATTTAGGACAGACCTGTGGAAGTCTATATGAAGGATAGGAGAGCAAAGAGAGAGATCTAGGCATGAAAAAGATTGAGTGCGTAGGTGGAAATGAGTGGGACTGTTGGAATTTATGAGGATAAGGTCAGTTTTAGCTAGAAATTGTTCTAAAGAGCGACCCCTTGTATTGATAACAGAGTCGCCCAAAGAGTATGGCGACAGTTAACGTCTCCAGCTAATAGGAAAGGTGGTTGGAGTTGGGAAAGTAAGGTCTCACATTCTAAGAAGTCAATAGGGAGGTGTATTACTAATGTATCAGGTTGTACTTTTGTTATTATGTATATGGTGTAACAAATTTAATGTATTTTGTGTTTGTAATTTTTTCCAAAATATGCAATGTGTATATTTTGATTCCTGATTTTCGTGGGGGGATTTATGTCGAAACTTGGTGTTATGGCTACGGTATTTCCGATTTGCATTTTTTACTTTTTGCGTGTGTGTGTTCATCAGTGTGTTCCCCATATCCTTTAACATCGTTTTCGTTCTCTTCACCTTCATATTTTTCTTCTTTTTCTCGTCTTCTCTGCTCTTCTGCATCTGGAATACATAATCATATGTAAGTAAGTAATAATGACAAGAAAATAAAGGTCATATAGCACTATGGTATTGTATTGTGTTGGGAGGGTTTTAAAATTCTTTATTACAATTAAAATGTTAAGTTTCGACGGTCATTTACTGTATGATAGTATAGTATTTAAAGGAGTAGGAGGAAAGGGTAGATGGGAGTAGTTTAGGTATTGATGAGAAGAGGAAGGGTTAAGGACGATGGATGATTAGATCAAATGAAGGATATTTATGCGTCTGAGGGAGAGTAAATTATCAATAAAAAAGGTGGGGGATTCTGTAAGGATGTCTGACAAGTTGGGGGGTCGGGGAAGAAGGGTACGGGCTTCGGTAAAGCGAGGGCAGGATATTAGGATATGTGGGACAGAGAGAAGGACATCGCATAAAGGGCACAGAGGTAGGTTAGAGGGATGTGACATGAGGTGTGAGTGAGTGATTCTGGTGTGGCCTATTCGTAGGCGGTAAGGGCAGTTTCCTAACGTCTGTTTTGATGGTATGGAGCTGACCAAGGGGAGATTGAGGGTTTTATGGTTTGGAGTTTGTTGGTGTACAGACCTGACCAGAAGGATTGCCATTGGTTGTAAAGAAAAGTATTGATGTCGGGGTAGTAGTCGGTGAATGGGATGTGTGAAAAACGGAGTTGGTGACTTGTGGGCTGGGCAGCAGATCCTGTTAAGTTATCTGCTTTTTCGTTGCCGGCAATCCCGACATGGCTGGGTATCCAGCAAGAATTCACTGTTTTTTGTCGTGTAGACAGATAGAATAGCTCGTCGTGTATTTTATGGGCTATAGGGTTGGAGGGTGTATGGATGTATGAATGATATTGAGTTACGTGAGTCAGTGAAGATGGTGAAGGATGAGGAAGAGATGGAATATATGCATTGTAGAGCAAAGAGGATAGCATATAGTTCTGTTGTAAGGACGCTCGATTCAGGTGAAAGAGGAACGCTGTAAGTCTGAGAGGGAAAGACTACAGCAAAACCAGCAGCAGCCTGAGCTGGATTTAGACCCGTCAGTGTAGATATGAGTGCTAGAGGAGTGACTAGAGATATGAGCAAGGAAATGTGTGAGAAGGATAGAAGGTGGAATGTTAGACTTTGGTAGATCAGGGTAAATAGAGGAGCAATTACAAGAGACTGGTACTAGCCAGGGAGGGAAAGTTTGGGTAGAAAGAGGAAGAATTCGGAGATGAGGAAAGGATGAATGGGAAAGAAGAGCGTCCATACGAACAGGGAAAGGGACAGGTAGACGTGGAGAGGAAGAGAAGATATGAAGAAGAGGTTGAGGGACAGTTAGTTTGGAGAGTGAAAATTGGTAGAAGCGAGCATAGTTTCTTAGGGACAGAAGAGTGCGTTGTCTAGAGAGGGATGGTAGTCCTGATTCAACGTATAGGCTCTCAACTGGAGAGGAGACCGCAATGGTGGATAGGATCAAGGAGAGAGAGAAGAGAGGCAGAGGCAGAAGAATATATGTGGCAAGTATAGTCAAGGGTGGAGAGGATTAGAGTAATATGGAGATGAAGGAGTGTTTTGCGGTTGATCCCAGGATAGGTGGGAGAGGGTTTGTAGTAGTCGGAGGCGATGGCGAGCTTTTTCTTTAATAGAAAGGATATGATCCCGCCAAGATAACTTGGAGTAAAAAATAACTCCAAGAAACTTGCCGGAAGATCGGCATTGGATGGGGGTATCATAAAGGAGGAGTGGAGGTTGGGAGCCTATACGTGAAAGAGAGAAAAGGATGGAGAAGGTTTTAGAGGTAGAGAAACGAAAGCCATGGTTGGTAGCCCAGGAAGAGATTGATGTTATTGACGACTGGATAAGTTGATGGAGAACTTTGAAGGAACGGTCGGAGGCAAAAATGGCTAGATTATCTACATACAGTGATCGACAGATTTTTGGTGGTAAAGCAGACATTAATCTGTTTACAGCTATGAGGAACAGTGTGGTGCTCAGTACACTGCCTTGTGGGACACCTTCAAATTGAGGAAAGGAGGGGGAAGTAGAAGAGGCAAATCTGACATGGAAGGTGCGGTCTGAGGGGAAGGATTTTATAAAAACCCATGTTTCCACGTATTCCGTGGAGATAGAGCTGTTGTAGTATATGGTGCCACCAAGTAGTATCATATGCTTTTTCGAGATCCAAAAAGACAGCTAATACTGACTCGCGGCGTGCAAATGCTGAAGTGATTAGTGTTTCTTCATAGGCTAGTGGGTTAGCTGTGCTTTTGCCGCG
Organism: Penaeus vannamei; assembly: GCF_003789085.1. Lineage (NCBI taxonomy): Eukaryota > Metazoa > Arthropoda > Malacostraca > Decapoda > Penaeidae > Penaeus > Penaeus vannamei. Next base: position 213,790 of record NW_020870625.1, read on the forward strand.
ACGAAATCCAAATTGGTTTGGTGAAATTATTTGGTGGTATTCTAAGTACCACACTCCTCTAAAATTTATCATTCTTTCCATCAATTTACATAGGCAGCTTATAAGTGCCATGGGGCAGTAGTCTTGGGGAAGAGTACCTGTTTTGTTAGATTTCAGGAAAAGTAATACTATGGCTTCTCTCCAATGGGGAGGAAAGTCGTCCAGTCGTCCATATGTTATTGAATATTGAAAGAAGGAAGGATAAGGAAGTAGGAGAAAGGTGTCTTAGCATACGGTAATGCATACCGCCTGGGCCTTCATGGGTGTTGTGGCATGACTGAAGTGCATTATAGATCTCGGAAGAAGAAAAGGGTGCATTATAAGGTTTTGTAGATGATAGGGAGAAGGAGATAGGAGTGCGCTCTTTGTCTGATTTTAAGGAAGAGAAATGAGGAGAAAGATGAGAGCCACTACTGACTTGGCTAAAAAAGGCACCAAGTTCTGTAGCTACTTGAAGAGGGTCAGAGATGAGGTTATTATAAATATGGAGGACGGGGGCAGGATGAGGAGGATGTTTTCTGGATAACTTATGGATCCACCGCCAGACTGCAGAGACTGGTTTGGAGGACGTTATAGAGGATACATAGTTTTGCCAGCTGTTTGTCACGGCGAAGATGGCCTGATACTTTTTTAAAGGATATGAAGGCTGTTAGTTGCCCTGGGGTGCCTCTATTGTCTCTGTAGCTATTCCAAGCTGCACGCTTCAGATGAAGCGCTTTCGTACATTCAAGGTTCCACCATGGAACACATTTTGAGGTGTAAGGTCGGGATGTTCGAGGGATGGTTATATAGGCTGTATTTAGAAAGTTAGTTGTGAAGTATTGGAGCATTTCTGAGGTGGTAGAGAATGATGATGGAGGAATTTCACGAGTAGATAGAGAGGTAAAGGTACTCCAGTCTGCTCTGTCAAAGCACCAGCGAGGGGGATTTGGGAGTGGGATATAGGATGTGGAAGAAAGAAGAATTGGGAAGTGATCACTAGAGTGAAAATTATTTAGGACAGACCCGTGGAAGTCTATATGAAGGATAGGAGAGCAAAGAGAGAGATCTAGGCATGAAAAAGATTGAGTGCGTAGGTGGAAATGAGTGGGACTGTTGGAATTTATGAGGATAAGGTCAGTTTTAGCTAGAAATTGTTCTAAAGAGCGACCCCTTGTATTGATAACAGAGTCACCCCAAAGAGTATGGCGACAGTTAACGTCTCCAGCTAATAGGAAAGGTGGTTGGAGTTGGGAAAGTAAGGTCTCACATTCTAAGAAGTCCATAGGGAGGTGTATTACTAATGTATCAGGTTGTACTTTTGTTATTATGTATATGGTGTAACAAATTTAATGTATTTTGTGTTTGTAATTTTTTCCAAAATATGCAATGTGTATATTTTGATTCCAAA
>NW_020870625.1:250832-255832 GCF_003789085.1 Penaeus vannamei
ATATATAAACACACAACACAACACACACACACACACACACACACACACATGTATATATAATATATATATATATTATATATATATATATATATATATATATATATATATATATATATATATATATAATATAAGCAACATACACACAAACACCTCTTCATACTTGCAGCGCACATGCATCCCCCTCTCTTCCAGCTCCCATTCTTATTACAAATACCCGTTATTTATTCTGTTATTATTATATAAAAGGAAAAAGAGATGCCAGAATAAAAATCGTGTTTGGGAAAGGTGTCAGATGTTAGCAAGGTTAACAGTCCATTTACTTGGCAAGAAGAGAAAAAGTGGGATCCTCTCCTATGTTCTCCTTTTGTTTCTTCATCATCCTAAACGCTACCTTTCCTTTTTTCTTTTTCTTTATGCTAACTGAAAAGAATGGAAGGTAAACAGAAGAATACATGGATTTTTTTCTTTCTTTTTGCCAGAGAAGAATATTTAGGAATAAAGCTTTGACCTCGCTCATTTCTTTATTCTTCAGCATTTGTTTCTTTCCTATACAGTGCATATATATGGGAGTCAGGGAAAAGAGAGAGGTGTGAATCGCAAGAAATGGCAACAAAATCATTATCAGTCGAAAATAGATGAAAAAATCATTTCAAAACCATAACAAGAAATAAAACGTGAAAACACAAGAAAAAATAATAATTTTACAAATACAATTTTATGACAAAGCTTTCTTTTTGTATGGAAGATTTTATTTTTTTTTATTGGCGCACTTATATTCCTAAGTATCCAATGTACTTGTCATGTGTCTCTTTTTTTCTCCTTCTTCATAAGATAACTCTTCCCTTTCTCTGCCTTTTCCTCGTTCACTGGTGTGTCGTATCCAGAATCTGCTTTTAATTAATGAAATCATGTTGCAGCGAGGACACAAAGACAGAAGTCGTTTGGGTAATACAGACAGAAATTGGCATTGCTCCTCGAAACAGGGGGAGAGGGGTGACGGGGGAGAAATAAGAGGGGAGGACAGAGAAAGAGAGAAAGAGAGAGTGATTGGGGTGGGGATGGGTGGGGGGTAGCAAGAGAAGGAAAGGAAACACAGGCCTAGCTTATATTCCATAAAATATTAGTGGTGATCCGGATCATTTGGCAATCCCATATATATATATATATATATATATATATATATATATATATATATATATATATATATATATATATATATATATATACACACACACACACACACACACACACACACACACACACACATATATATATATATATATATATATATATATATATATATATATATAGTTTTTGGACGCTTGCCAGATTTTAAAAATTATTCCGAAAAAATGAAGGTTAGTCTCAGCTTACGTGAAATTTAATAAGCTTTCAGAAAACCTCATTTTTTAATTATCTCTAATCATTACGACACAATTAACGATTTTCAAAGGTAATGTGAAAAAATAATATTTCGGTCGACATTGAAAAGGGCTGCTACCACCTAATAACAGCGGTCGAGCCTTAAAATTTTCAGAGGTCCCCTTATAGGTAAAAACATTCAGGCTTTCTATATTCATAATGAAATGGAAGAATGACTATAACGGGATTTTTTATATATATATTTAGAAAGGTATGTAATTATTGGATTAAATTACATTTATGAATTTTTTATCAGGATGTTTTGCATTCAAATAATCTAGGAAAATCGTTATATGATCACTTAAATAACAGTAAGGTATAATTATAACGAAAATAATGACGACGTTTAGAGGAGGTAGAACATTCTTTTAATCAGACTTTTTCGAAATAGCACATAAAGATAATGGCAAGAGTAGGGCCTTGTGGAATACCTATTGCTATCCGTTCAGTGTGTTTTTACAATTTTCCATTGAAATAAAACAATTTGTCTTTTAGTTACTATTTCTTTTTTCCAATTAAAAAGAAAATCCATAACAGATGACTAGTTTCACGTAGTGGGACATTTGTGAATAGGTTGGAGACTTCAGAACTGGCAAGCACATAGGCATTAGCATTGGATTTGTTCATCACTTCACTAAAAAAGTAAATGTGTTCAGTACAGTGTACTCATTTATAGTGAGATTCGTCTAATGGGGAATAAAAATGTTTGATACATTGCACTTTATGCTTCGTATAGCTTATAGAATGGGTATCACTTTTTAAGATGGTTAGAGCCCCATTCTATGCCAACCGAAATATTATGATTTTTCATCATAGAAAATTGGTAACTGTGATGTAACGATTAGATATAATAAAATCGTTAAATAATATTTAAAAAACTTATACAATTTTACGCAAGAGATCAACCTACATTTTTCCTGAATCTCATTAATCTCGAGAAATGATATGTAGTTGATATATATTGTTTCATCATATTTCGCCAGTTTCATCCTTTGAGCTTCAATCCCAATGCCGGCTCTCTCATATTTCTCGCTACACATTCTCCGATCATTCTACGGTCTTTTTCATTTCCACCTTGCTTAAGGACCACTCATCTCCAACACGTCTAAATATTCCAATACACTCTCATACTTCCCTTGCTTTCTACCTGCCATCCGTTCGTACAAATCCCAAACAGATATTCTTTTCCCATAAACCTTCACCAGTTCTTCCATAGTTTCCTCTACACTGTACCTGTCCCGTTTATAATTATGCAGTCTCTCTGCCGCCGATCCCTCTATGTGGTTCGTCACAAATCCAACTTTATCCTCCTCATTTCCGACTAACTGTCCCAGCGCCCGGTTTGCCTTCATGATCCATCTCTCAACATCGCCCCTTCCCGTGTAGATTTCTAGTGCTGGATCCTTCCGTATAATAGGAGAATTTAGTTGCCTCTGCTGAATACTTGCCAAATCTTCAAAAAATTCCAAAGCTCTGTTCCACTTCTTTGTTTCCTCATTTTCTACTCTACTCGATTCCGCCGTCGGTAATTATCCATTTCGAATTCGATGTGCACGGCGTCCATCCCGTTTCCCTCGATATATCGGAAATATCAGATGTAATACCAGTAATCCCACAATTAACCCCAATAAACCGCAAATGTGCTCCGCCGTATCCATCCTTTAACACCAACGATTAAATATGAACAATCGAGAGGGAGCGCTCTGCTACCCATGGCAAAGGTTCTTAATTGAATCTCTAATTACTAGCCTGGGCCCTCCACCTGTGCAACCTTTTGTGGATCACCTCTGCTTTGTTGCTCATATTCAGTAATTGGGTTTAAAGGAAACACTATTACTATTCGGATTTATTATGAAAATTCACACAATACACACAAGATCCTAAAATAAATTATGAAATTTAAATTTAGAAAAAATAAAGGCAAATCCGCAAAATAATTCATTTGATAAAGTAAAATGGAATATTACGATATTGCCCCTATTTCAGTGTACACTTCGTTATTAAGTGACATGTTCGTTAACTAAATGTTCATTAATTTCACACAAGATCTCATGCAACGTCCGGGTGCTGACACGTCTCATTTGCTTCCTTTCTTCACTTCATCGCCTCTCCTCTCGCCTCAAACTTTTGGCCTCTCCTCACGCCTCACGCCTTATACCTTACGGCTCACGCCTCACGCCTCACGCATGCAGACAGTCGCACTCTGGTGACGTGGCTCAGCACTTTTCCACTACGCACCGGAATTCCTGTTAATTATTTATATCCTGATTTTACTTTATTTCTTCACTTTCCTTTTGCTCTTAAAATCACTTTTTTCACATTTGATAATGTTTTAATACGTGTTTGTTTTTTCCTTACCCTGGGCACTCATTAATTGTTTTATTTTCATTTGTTGTTTCGTCTCATTTTCTTTATCATTACCATATATATATATATATATATATATATATATATATATATATATATATATATATATATATATATATACATAAATACATATATATGTATTATATACATATATGTGTATATATATATATATATATTATATATATATATATATATATATATATATGTATATGTATATAAACCATATAAACATTGCACAAGAAAGATTTACAGTTCATTGATTGTTCTTTTAGTTTTGTTATAGGCTTTTTAAAAATTATATATTTATATTCTGTAATGATTGTGACACTAATGCGAAGACATATTTACACTTCCTCCATACCACTACATATAGAACAGCATGCAATTGTACAGTGCATCACTACAATGTACAACTATTTCATATTAAAAGAAAAATCAATATGCACAAAATTGTATGACAAAGGAAGACATTTTCTGTTTCACTTCCTTGAAATATTCCACCATGGATGCCTGTCAAGCAGTTGTTCATCTCTTGTTTCAAAAACCAATTATAGCAGCGTCCGAGTGATGAGCTCTACCCTGCGCCTCACCTTGATCTTCCTTCAGACACCACTTTATTCTACTTAGGCATGGTTTCACTTGTGCTGAAGTCCTTGGCTGCACTCTCGTCTGTGTTGTCATCTGGGCCAGCCTCGCGCCGTGGCCATATCGGCGGGACCGGAGATCACGTGACCGCGTCCGCATTCGATAGTTGACCGCTAAAGACTGAATTCTTAATGCTTAAGCCAATGGGAAAAATCCAAGGAACCAACGAAAAGTAACCCCTGTGGCGAGATGGCTGCGTTGCACATCTGTCCGCTAATGCAGTTTCTCTCTCTCTCTCTCTCTCTCTCTCTCTCTCTCTCTCTCTCTCTCTCTCTATATATATATATATATATATATATATATATATATATGTGTGTGTGTGTGTGTGTGTGTGTGTGTGTGTGTGTGTGTTGTGTGTGTGTGTGTGTGTGTGTGTGTGAGAGAGAGAGAGAGAGAGAGAGAGAGAGAGAGAGAGAGAGAGAGAGAGAGAGAGAAAGAGAAAAGCGAGATAAAATGAGAGATAGAAAGATAAAGAAAGAGACAGACACCTATCGAAGTGATGAGCCCAAGGAAATTTCTTCGCTTACCGCGGTATAGACCTTGATTTCACACGTACTTAAAAGCTT
>NW_020870625.1:280832-283332 GCF_003789085.1 Penaeus vannamei
AATTCAAAGAACATACAAATTCCTGATCGAGAGGATGCGTGGAATCATGGCGTCACCGGTCCAGTCAATATACATGCGAAACATGACCCTTCAATCCAATCATGCAAACATACATCATCAAACCCATTGGTGCTGAGCTTCGTACATGGACGCATCAACAAATAACTGACGCTATCCACCTTTCAGATGAGAGTCGCAGCGGTGCCCGCGAGCCCAGCGCAAATTGAGCGCAAACACAGTTCACCAGGACGACTAGGTCCTAACTATTACATTCAGCGCTGTCACCTTCAAGCCTATTGTTGCTTGGTTATACCGTAGGCATGTACGTTCAACTGCTCGTCCTATACTTATCAATCTATCCGAAATGCGTTTCAGTTGAACCTGATAAATATTCTACATTAGGTTTTGCTCCTTGTCAACGCCGTTCAAGCCTATGGAGTGCAGTCTGAACATCCAACCCCGTGCTTGTATGGCTTGGAACTCAACACAAACCTCTAGAAAAAGAGCGTAACGCAGGTTTTTGAACTCCTAAAATATAGCTGCAATATGAGAACAGTAAACTATATCGACCTATTCTCTATCACTACATCCACTGATATATAAACAGCTAACACCATTACACACAACACACACACACCACACACACACACACACCCACAACACATCCAACACAAACCACACACCACACACACCAACACACACCCACAAACCCACACACACACACTACACCACCACACATACATATATATCATAATTATACTATATAATACTACAAAATAGTATTATATATTATATTATATATATTAATTATAAATATATTATTATAATATATATAGTATATAGTAAATATTAAATCATTAATCATTATAATATATATTAATATTAGTATATATTATATATACATATATAAGTGTGTATTGTGTGTGTAGTGTTTTGTGTATATTTGCTGAGTTGTGTGTCTGTGTATGATGTTACTAATGCTTTAGATAGATAGATATTTAAATTCATACACACTTATATTTAGTTATGTAATGTTAATATATACATGTATATTATTTATATATAATATAATTTAATATATACTAAATATATATACACGTATACATATATCATTTATCTCAGAACATAAACCACAACAACACCTATTGTATGTATGTAACCCAACAACACATATCAAGATTACTAACACTATATCCATAATCAACAACTAAACATACTACACTAACACCATAACTTAATCATAACACACCCACAACACATACCTAATTAATACGAATATTATAATATATATATAATATATGTATGATATGTATATATGTTGTAATATATATATAATATACATATATTAATATATAATATTATATAAGAATTAGTATACGATAGAATTATACTATATATAATTTATATAGATTTTTTAATAATATAAATACATAATAAGCTAATATATACAATATACATGCTATATTTATATATTATACGACTATCAATAACACATACACTCAACACAACAACAGACACACACACACACACACTATATACTAAATACACTAACACTCAACCATCACTACTGACTTAATCAACACCACATATACAATACCAACAATAACCATCCGAAAAATATAGATAGAAATTATAATAAGTGACATACCATATATATATATATATATAATATATATAATTAATATATAATATTTAATGTATATATATAATGCACTAATGAGCTCAATCTACAACCACACACTATACCACTCATCTAACATACTACACATAACACACCAACAACATAACCACTCCACTACATACATAACTAACTAATACTCCATAACTTACTAGCTACATTATAATATACAACTCACACTAAAACAACAAAATCACTAACATACCACCTATGCAAATCTATACATAATCTCAACTACTATCATCATTACATACATGCCAACATATAATATAGTATTATATAATGATAATATATATAATATATATTAATAGATATAATATATATTATTAATATAATAATAAATATATTATAAAATAGTAGGTCATGTACCTTGAGTATTGACACTAAAACCAGCAACACACGACACACACACACAGCACTGACACACACAGCACACACACACACACCACACACATAAAATAAAGCACAAGGGGCGTGAATGCACAAGGGAGGCCGGGCCACTTAATAGGAATACCTACTCATAAATTTATTATAGGTAATTAAATATTAATATATTATATTATAGTTAAGTAAATATGTCTATAGAGTATATATATAATATTATATATCATATATTGTAGTAGTGTGTGGTGTTGGTAGTGAAATGTGAATTATGTCGTGAGTGTGCTTGTCGATGTGGTCGTGCCTAGTGTTTGTCCTACCGTAGCTCTGCGTGTGTGTGTACATTACGCGACAGCTAAGTACATGTCATTATATTAATTTATAGTAAATATTAATATATTATTATAAATAATTACAATATATATATATATCATATATAAT
>NW_020870625.1:298332-300832 GCF_003789085.1 Penaeus vannamei
TATACATATAATATATATATATATATATATATATAATATATATATATTTATATATATATATATATATATATATATATATATATATATATATATATATATATATATATATATATATATATATATATATATTATATAATATATATATATATATATATATATATATATATATATATATATATATATATATATATATATATATATATATATATATATATATATACTAGATATATATATATTACATGTCATAACCTTCCCCCTAACAGCCACCATTATATGACAAGTTCGTTCTATACATGTACTAGTTTAATAATGTTTCATTCAGTTGTAGTTATTTATGGTATTGACATTTTATACATTATTTTCTTTTTAAATGACAAGTGATCTATTGTACTGTCGTCACCAATTCTAAGGGTGTCCCGAGAACCCCTCAAAAGGTTGATTACATGGTAGCTTAGCTTTGCAGTTGAGGCAGGTATTTGCTAGAGGGGCATGGTAACAATCTTTGTGAAACAACTTCCACAAAAAATAAACTCCCTCAAGAAAGAATGTTAAAATCTACTAAATTATTATTGAATTAGGGGATATAGCTGTACGATGTGACACAACATAAGTATAAGAAAAAACAAATAAACAGAGAACTTCAAAATTCATACACTATTTAAAATTCCATTTCACAAGCTCCACATACTGTCTCACTAAACAATACACGGTGGTTGGTACCTGCGATGAACCTCTAATTTCCATTCTTGCCTCTTGTTATGGTGGGCCATGGACGGCATCCCCGTCGGCTGCTTCCTCCCTTCCTGGGCCACAACCTGTCTCCAAGGAAAGTCCATGCTGCTCTCAGTACTCCACAACAATCTATTGGGATTCTCCTACTTTATCTGATTTTACACTCGTGCCCAACTATGCCATATACCCAAAATTATCGCCAGCAAATGCTCGATCCCACCTGTCTCCAAGGAAAGCCAATACCGCTCTGAGCAAAATGACATACTAGAGAGAGAGACAGGGATGGAGATGTCATTTTCGAACACTATCCCCCTCCATATACTACAAAGTATTCCATTCAGCAATCACTGCAAAAGGACATAATGTTAACAATTATCAACAATCTGTTAAACACTGAATTTTACTATATTCAAAATAAGTCGTAACACTTTAGTAATTTGGCAAAATGGCTCCAGATGTGCATGAAAAACAGATCGCAATCATTCCATCTGTTGAAAATTAATTTCTGTAATTTAACATAGTTAAGATTTTAATTGAGTTTATTTCATTTGTCACAGTGATTATTCTTGGTGTGACTGGCTGTGTGTTTATCTTTGCTTCTAAATTACCCTATGTGTGCAAGGAATGGCCAAGGTTACCATACAATGGCAGTGCGGGATTTGAACGCGGGTCAGTAACATTGCTTGATAACACCGCTTCCACTGTACCTCACGGCATACAATAGTGTCAAATATAGATTCAAATATATTCCGGTCCTCCTCTAATAGATCTGTTGACATAAGAGGACACTGCTCGTAGTATGACGATCTGATCCGAAATTATGTGTCTGTGGGTCATCAGCCTGCCGTGATATGTAAAAGAGCTGATTATTATTTTATCAAAACAGCCTATTATTGTATTATGCCAGCGTCCTCATTTCAGGACAGGCGTTTTCTGCTTGTGTACATAAAAAAAAAATAATAATAATAATGAGAAAGATCATTGATGTTTTGGGTTTCGAAGTATTCGCTATAGTTGTGATAATGTTTGTTGGTTTATACCACGATTTTGAGCCAATTTTCGCTCAAGAATATGTCAGTGAAACATGATTTTCGTGTAAAGGTAAAAATCCACTTTTTTTTTATCCGTTGCTGTTTCATTCATCCATTTTTATTTTATTTTATTTTATTTCATTATATATATTTTTTTTTTTTTCTTTCTTTCTTTTTAGATTTGCGATTTTTTGAGTTGTCCTAAACTGAGGACAGTGAGATAAAATAAGTTCAAAGGCCCCATCACCTCCCTTTCTGCCTCTACCCCTTTTCTTCTCCTTTCTTTCCCCCTCTACGTTCCTTCGCAATCTCCTTCCTCGAATAGCCGTGTAAATTCATAAATGTGGATAAACTGACCTAATAAATAATAACAACTATGATAATGATATGTATGATAAAAAGATGTGATAGTAGTACAATTGGATTCTCATAGACTTAATATAATGCGTTGTGTGTGTGTGTGTGTGTGTGTGTGTGTGTGTGTGTGTGTGTGTGTGTTTAATACTTATGGTGTGCGCCAAAATTAAATAAGTTCAAGTCCGCAGTCACATGCAATATCAGTTATGCTTAAATTTTTGTTCGTAGACAAATAGAATTTGATTCTTAAGCGTAATATCTATGTGTAAAGGAAAAACGGAGACATGATATGATTATTTTTTATGCTGATTCTTATCATAACATGATGTCATTATCACCAATAGCATAATCAATAACATCATTTTTATTTTAATCATAAT
>NW_020870625.1:313332-315832 GCF_003789085.1 Penaeus vannamei
GATATAGATATAGATAAAATATAGATACATACATACATCACATATACACATATATACATATATACATACACACACACACACACACACACACACACACCACACATATATATATATATATATATATATATATATATATATATATATATATATATATATATATACATGAACACATGCATAAAACACAGTAACGTGTACACAAAAATGAAAATGAAAATATCCACAATGAGAATTGCAAATAATCGTAACGTTTCGAACGCTTCACGAGTTCCTCTTCAGACAAAACCGAAATTGACGCAAGGAGAGAATTTAGTGGTAGACAGACAGAACGAACAAGATCTGAATCAGGTCGAATCAGGTCCCAGGAGGAGGGTCAAGGTCGAAGAGTCTGGGTAAGGCTTTACAAACTAGCGATGAGGTAAGATCATCCAACCCCGTCGGCCAGCACTCAAGTTAAAACTGGGCAGTTTTGTGATTAGCAAGGCTTCAGTCAATTTTCTCTCCTACGAATTTGACGATTTATGAATTAATTTGGGGTCTTTCCACTTCAGATTATGTCCTTCGTTACGTAAGTGAATAAAACAAGCACAAATTCTCTGTCGTATCTAACATCACGTCTATGTTCATTAATTATTTTTCCAAAAGCTCTACCAGTTTCACCTATGTCAACTTTCGGGCAGTCCTTACCAAGAATCGTGTAAATACCTGGAAAGATGCCATGAGCATCGTTAGCTATATTATGCCTAACCAAAGTATTACGTAACGTGTTCAGGTAAGTAAAAACAATGTTTATCATCGAGGGACGGGTTGTACGGAATATTTAAGAGATTATTGGCACTGCATTATGCCCGCCAGACACGCCCAAAAGTGACCCATCCCGTCTGCTCTGGCAAAATTAATGTATATGAAACATGAAAGGTACCGAATGAAACTACTTTTGAATGAAAGGTAACATTCTACCAAGTACAATGTGCCCTTGTCAAACATACTGTCTGTTGCATTAGGTCCGCCAGACACCCAAAAGGGCCTAAAAGATTAGGCTGGACCAAACATAACTGGTACCACTTGAAACAAAGTTAATATACTCTGACATGTATCAGAGACTACAGAATGGTTTATACCAGACAAATCACCCACCGTATTATGCCTGCCAAACATGCCCAAAAGTGACCCTCCCCCTCTCAGCTCTTGGATAACTAATGTAGATAAAACCTGAAAGGTACTGATTAAAACTACTTTCCAATGAAAGGTACATACTGCCAGGCGCTTCATTCTATCTCAGATCCAGAATCATCAGCATCTTCATACTGAGTGCCATTCTCAACCTCTTGACTTGCTAATACTTCATCCTCAAATAGGTCGTTGGGTTCAGCAGATCCCGAGAACAAGATCAGAAATGTTGGCGTCTTTGCCGCCCAGCCAAACGCTGTCACTCCACGGCCCGCTATGTGCTCAGCCTGGTCACGACCCTTCAAATTGCTCTACTCAGTCATGCACTTGTGCAAATTGGCAGCCTTGCGTTTGTAAGCACAGACCTGTTTGTTTTTAGAAAAAATAAATGGAGAAAGGTAAGAAAAGGACAAAAACAATGATAGTTGGGGAGAGAAATATGAAGAAAAGGTTAAAAAAAAACGGTAATAATCGGAATAACACTGGTAAATTTAATCAGAATAATTTTGCCTCATCCTATTAAATTGACAAACCCAAAGACTTTTAAAATCAGTCTTAGACTCCATATTTATCGTAGAATTTACCTATGACAATCTAAAGACATCATTTTGCAAGTTTCAGTTATTTTCAAGCTTAAAAGCTTGAAAGTAGCTTATTTCATATTTGATTTCAGATATGTTTTGTTTTGCTTCAAACTTTAATTTTTTTTTTTTTTTCACTTCAACACTAACTTACTTTCATCCTAAGTCGCTATTAGCCTCCTGGAAAAGAACCAAGCAAACCGCACGCTACATGATAGGCAGCACGATGAAATTCCCTTCCATTTTAGGAAATAGGGTGACAGCCACCTGATCGAAATTCACCGAACCCCGACCGTTTTCGCCTTTCTTCATTTCTTTTCTAAAAGCAAACTGGTTTGTGCCTACAATCGCAAGGCAGACAAGCGATAGAATGAAAGCGGGATTAACTGGTGGATAGATAAAGACAGATAGACATATAAGCGGAAATGAATAGGAAGTGAAAGTGTTTTTGTCATTCTTATACGTATGTACGCATCAGATACACACAAACACGCATATAAACAAAAGATGCAAACCAAACATATTCTAATACTAACCCCATCCCAAGACGAAAACAAACGGCAAAATTGTTCGTTCTCATTTCAATATTATTTATTTTCCTCTAGTGAAACGATTTATTGCAATACTGCTATAAAATCCTTAGACAAAAGTAGCACGGCAATTTGGTAAAGACAAAAGTGAGGTGCCACATAGCGAATTTTGTTTGTTAATATTTATGAATAAACATTGTTTCCCCTTTATCTCCATCTTCC
>NW_020870625.1:320832-325832 GCF_003789085.1 Penaeus vannamei
TTACGATAGTGATGAATTTACTTCCGAGTTGCATGAATATATTGGGAACTTTAAAAATACTAGCATAATTCATCGAATTAAATCGTATGATTTTAAGTTAATATTATAGTATAATTGTGCATATCCAGAAGTATATTTCGCCGTAATTATTCGTCTTCTTTATAGATGTATTTTTTCATTAATCATTGAAATATGGTAAATCCCTCTTTTCATTTATTGGTAATTTCATAGTATAATTTCTAGATTATTATGTACTTTTCACAATATTATCTACTAGTTATTGCTATTTTTAGCGAATGTTCGGATAACGACCTCATTTGACCTTACTCAGGTAGAAGGTACTTATAGCCATCTGCCTCTGTTCGACCCAAAAACACATTCAAGCTATTTGTATTTATTCTTTATTTAGTTAACTCCGTGTTAGAGATTAATTATATTATACAGCTACTACGATTTCATATTGTTCGTGATTTTCGCTTATCTTAATCACGAACATCACATCATTATTACATGGTCCTTGGTGACGACCCCCAGCTGGGTATGGTCATGTAATTAGGTTAAGGTAATTAATGTTAAGTTGTTCTCATGTGCCGAGTCGCACACCTAATGCCCAGGCGATCTCAGCGCCGCGCAGCGCCTTCTTATCGCTTTCTTATCGCTATACGTGAGATTATCGCTGGTATTCCCCAAGAAGATGGGTACCCAATTGCGTTGTAAGTATGAGCTGGATGATATGTCCCTTCTACGGTTGGGTCATCATGTCATCACTTTCCTCAAGAAATTTATTTTAAGTATCATTTACAACCACGAAGGTTGTCATTCGGCTGTCAGTTGTCTCAGGGAAGTTGACCCAAACCAGTCACCGTCTCATTCATTTTACGTACGAATTAAAGTACCATTTTGTATGATTTCGCATAGTAGTTGATTAATATTGCAATTACCGCAAGTTCATTGTTATTAGCGTGAATGTTTTTTTACGTGCAGTCCGATCGGTATGCCAAGCGATCTGAGGAACAAGGTTTGCCTTCCCGCGTCTCCACTGCTAGGGACCCGCGACCCGCTCGTGAATGCCACACGACTTTTGACCCAGCGCAGCACACTTGACCGGGGCTCTGGGCCCTGACCAGACCTCCTCCCTGGGGGTCTCTCCCCACGCGCGCCCCGCTCGGCGCCTTTAGGGCTCCCCTTTGCACCAGCATGACACAGCCGCGCCACGCTACCTACCGTACCCCTCCTATCAATAAACAGCTGAACCAGAATTGTGTCTCCATAATCCACCAAATCAGGGCAAACACAAAACCCCTGACGCACACTCTCTTTCTGTGTGTGTTGTCTTTCCCTTCTCTCTGTCTGCCTATCCTTCTCACTCTTTCTCTCTATGTATTTCTGGCTACATCTGTTTGCCTATATATCATTCTCCCAATCAGTCAGACTTTCTCCTAGTTCGGTAAATATTTATAACCTAATATTTTATACATCGATTGAGTTTGATTGTACTGTCTAATCTCTCCCATTTACAGTATAAAAATAAAACAAAATAAATTTGCAGACACTGAAGATTCAAAATCCCATCTCGCGATATGAATGCTTTTCCTAATGCTTTTCCCATTATTTTTGCCGAAATCGCTAATGATATTGCTCTCTTCACGGCCAAGAAACCGGGCATCCCAATCTCAGTCCCCCACCCCACCCCACCCCACCCCGTCTCGAAGACAGATTTTGGGTATTTCCTTCAATGCTGTTGGGGATTGATACGCCCCGTGCTTACGCGGGAGGGGAGGGGGGGGGGGCATCCATTCAGAAAGGGAAATAAGAATAAGATGGTGATTTTGTAATTTATGTCGAAGTCGAATAGAGTGTTGATTTCATGTTGGATTTGTGTTTACTCATTTAATCTCCCTTTCTCATAATATTTCTCAGTGTTAGGCCTTATACTGGAAACTTTGGGGGATGCAATTAAGGAGTTAGCCCCGGGCATCAGGAGACTTCTGCACGCCACTGTTTGTTTGATGATATAAAGAAAGTGATATCTCTCTCTCTCCTCTCTCGCTCTCCTTATTCTCTTCTCCTTCTTTCTCTTCTCTTCTCTTCTCTTCTCTTCTCTTCTCTTCTCTTCTCTTCTCTTCTCTTCTCTTCTCTTTCTCTTTCTCTTCTCTTCTCTTCTCTTCTCTTCTCTTCTCTCTCCCCTCTCCAGTTTCCTTCACTTCCCTCTCTTTATCCCCTAAACCTTCCCTCTCTTCTTCATTTATCCCCCTTCCAATCGCATCACATGGACAAGAGAAAAATTCAAAATCGATAAAACGTTGAAACGACGTCCGATGTAACATAATTACCCCAGGTAGCCTCTGCGCAGAAATACTCAGTCCTGTGACTAAACAAACATGACTCTCCTGCCGCACCTTCATGGCCCAGAACAGAGGGGTTTGCTTTGCTGGCCGAGTGAATCACCTACAGCAGGTGGATGTAGGTATGGTGTTCATGGTCATGATGATATTAAGGATGCCTATACTGCTACTAATGCTGATAATGATAGTAATGATTGATACTAATATTTTCAATAACAATGATAACAATAATAATAATAGTGAAAATGCTTAAAATAATGATGGTATTAGTAGCATTATTGTAATAATAAGGATTATCAATGTAGTAGTAGCAATAATGATAATGATGATAATAATGGTAATAATAATGGTAACATCAATGAATAATAACAGTAATAAGGATGATGGTAATAATCATAGCAGTTACAATGATATCAATAATGATTATGATGATAGTTATGATGACAATAATACTAATGATACTAATGATGATAATGATGGTGATGATAACACTAATTGTGTTAATAATAATGATGATAACAAGAATAATAACGATAATGATAGTAATGATAGAATAATAATACAAATAATAACAATATTTAAGATAACGATAATCCTAATTATTATCAATATGATTATTATAACAATAATAACTAATAAAATCCCACATTCATATATAAAGTACAAAATACCTTTTAAAATCAATTATTTTCAAATTTACACACAGCTCCGTGGCGCAGTGGTTCCGCTTCTGTCTCGGAGATTAGCGGTCGCGGGATCGAGCCCCGCGATGCTAAGCATGAAATGACCATGCGTAAGTACCTGTTTTTTTTTTCTGAAACAAAATTATCTAGGCTAAAAACATGTTCTTTTAATATCGCTATCTGATAGAAATAACGCATGTTCTGAAGAACTGGCATGCCTCCTCTCTCTCTCTCTCTCTCTCTCTCTCTCTCTCTCTCTCTCTCTCTCTCTCTCTCTCTCTCTATATATATATATATATATATATATATATATATATATATATATATATATTATATTATATATATATATATATATTATATATATATATATATATATATATATATATATATATATATATATATTTGTGTGTGTATCTGTCTGAATATCTGTCTATACATATATCTATCTATCGATCAACTATCTATCTATCTATATACTGAACTACCTTTCCTTCGCCTTCCTCTCTTAATCTCTACCATTTACCCTCTCCACTTCTTTAACGTCCCTCTTCCTCATTTTATGCCCTTTTCTCTTCCTACTTTCCAACTATTACAATATGAAAAATAAAGAATAATAAGATGAGAATAAAGATAACCATAAAAGTTACGATAATTATGATAACAATAATAATAACAATGTTAATAAAACAGAGATAACAACAATATTAATGATAATGTATGAGCATTCCCTAGAAGGTGTTGTGGAGAGTGACGAGATAAAAGTCCAGTAGGATGTGAATGTCCTTCGTGCCAAAGCAGCGGAGGCAAAGAGACCTGGCAGAGTTGTTGTGAATAGAGGAGAAAGAAAATGCATCATCGCCGACATGACTGTCCCGGGTGATGGCAGGATGAGAAACAAGAAAAAAGAGAAAGTGGAAAAACCTCAAGATTTGAAAAAGGAAATCAGGAGGATTTGGAACATAACTTTGAAGTCTCTCCCACCACATCTTTCTCCCTCTCTATCAATTTCTGTCCGTTTATATAGTTCTGCCAACTACCAATCGGTCACTCCCAAACTTTCTCCTTGTCCACTTAATATTCTTTGATATTTACAAAGTGGCAGCCGGTTTGGTGGAATTTACTACTATTGGCCAAGTCGGATCTTCGTATTTGAAATAAAGCTTTATTAAACCGGAGACTGGCAAAATCTAAACAAAATAAGTTTCAAATTTTGTTTGATATTTTAACTATTATGACACGTGCACTTATACTAAGGTGGATACAAAAGCTGTGTAAGAATATGGCTAGATACATAAATCATAAACAAGTATGAATTAAATAAAGATACAGAGAACAAAAGAAGAAGAGAGAGAGAAAGTAAGAAAGAGAGAGACAGAGTGGGGAGAGGGAGCGAGGGTGGAAGAGCGAGAGAGAGCGAGAGAGAGCGGGAGAGAGAGGGGAGAGAGGGGAGAGGGAGAGAGAGAGAGAGCGAGAGGGAGATGCGTTTGTAGTCACAACCTTGTTTGCTCTGAGAGAAGAAAGGCACAGAGCAAGTCTGATCTGCCCGCGCACAAGCAGTCTTGCTCTCAGCCATCTCTGCGCCAAGAGCGACACGACGCCAACAACGAGTGGAGACAATAGCGCCGGGAGTCTCACGTCCTGACGATGGCTGATTTAACGAATCTAAAGGAACCCCGGAACGAGACTATATCGTAGTATCTATGTTCGGTGTAGAAATATTTTCTTTTTTTTATGAGTAGAAATTCTTGAAATAGGCAGAGTTTATGGCAAAGGGCGTCATAATGACCTCGTTGTGTTCGATGTGCCGAGGGAAATGGGTATCAATGAGATCACGGAATACAGTGAAAAAATCTACATGGTGACCGTATCAAGATCATCATATATGAAGGGGAGGGAAGCCCCAAAACCATCAAAATTGTTGAGGGCTGACACCTCAGGTTTGCTGTCTCCAAATCGCTCGGCCATTTTGTTC
>NW_020870625.1:340832-343332 GCF_003789085.1 Penaeus vannamei
AACAGTCGTTAGAAACGAAGGATACACACTCGAACATATGGAAACACGGACGCGAACACAAACGAAAATCATTCACACGAGGGAAAAAAAATATATATATAATAGATAAAACATCTATGACTACTCTTCGTGTCGTGAATGTCTAGCCTGTTGTAAAACCTTTGCAAGATGCCGCTCGGATTCAGTTCATTTCGCTTTTTATTAATTTAAATATTTATTTATTTTTATTTATTAATCAATTTATTTATTTTTTACATATCTGCTCTACAGTCCCTGGGCCGGATACTCAAACTTCGTGTAAGTTACAAGGTCGAGGACGTTGTAACCGCCTTACAACATTGTACTTTACGAATTCCTTACTACATTGTAAATGACCCATACTCAAAAAAAAAATTACAATGTAGTAAGCACATTGTAAGGCCAATGTCCACATTGTACGTTAGTTCCCTAAGCTGCCGAGAGAGGGCAGATCGGTAATTGATTGACCAATCAGCAGTCAGCCTCGTAGAAGTAACAGCCAATGGGAAGCCACAGATCTCAGCTGATTTATCACCTCGCTCTCCCAAAAGTAAACAATGCCACGGAAGGTCCTCCTCAAACGAAAAGAAGGCCAAATTTCCCAGATGAATAGTTGTTGGCTCTAATAGAAGCTGTGGTCAAGAGGAGTGTGGTTCTGGGGAAATAGACCATAAAAGAACCGGACAAGTGATAAATAACGCCTGGGAGTGTGTGGCTAGTGAGGTGAATCTTGTCGCTCGCGTTCCGAGGACTGAGGCGGAAACGCGTAGGAAGTTGACAGACCTCAGAGCAGCCGTGAAAAAGAGAAAAACAAGAGAAGTAATACATGGAAGGAACAGGTAAGATTTCTAAATAATTTTGTTTATTATATGCTGTAAGAACCCAAAATATTAGCGTTGAAATGTTGGCACAGAAGGAGTAAAGCAAATACCTTATATAATTTAATAACATGTTCTTGTCACGGAATTGTTCAGTATTAAATTAACGTTTTATTATTGAACATATGAACAAATTAACTCAAAGTAAATGTGAAGGTGATATCAGAACATGATGGTACACTCACAGATACACAAAGTATGAAAACAAAGATAATGTCATAAAGAAAGTAGATTGTTGAAATAGTTAGTAATGAGCTATATGTATCATTCTAGAAAATTGACGAGTTAAGGCAAAGGTCAACAATATAACATTAAGTATGGTATTAGTACATGCACAACCTTATTTGTTTGCTATTATTTTAGTTCTGTATGTTTATTACTGAAAGAATTTATTTCTTAGAATATCTGCAATTTTATCACTTTACTGTATTAACATTCTTCACAAACTCAGACTAAAGGAGATATTTATTTTCTATATATAGAATAAACACAACTCATCGTAAATAAAGCAAAATTACACACAGCATCTTATTTGGTATGATTATTCTGGTTCAGTACTTACTGAATAATCTTATTTCTTGAATTAACTTCATTAAATGAAGAATTTTCACTATGTAAATGTGCTTCATAAATGTAGTCTAATAGAGATATTAATTTTTTTGAAGTAATTATAAATAGCAAATTCATCCTATAAAGTAGTGAAGACAACAGAAATGAATATTAGCAGACTTATTCAGATCATAAAATCATTACCCATATTGACGATGACACAAAAACACAACACAGTATGCAAGGTATTAACAAAATCAGAAAAAGTCATCATTGTCACTACAGTTTAATATAACAGACATGACAAGTTCAGACTTTATGTATATCTATTCATTTTTTTTTTGTTTGTTTCCCAGATGGTGGCCCAGCAGTTCTTACAAACTACACAGCAGTTGAAGAAGCTGTGTTAGCTTTGATTGAGGCTTTTATTATTTCTGGCTTACCAGGGTCTATGAAAATGAGACAGAAGTAGATGGTAAGTAAATGTTTCTAATGAAAGGGGGGGGGTAAATAATTGTGTTACCTGTAATATTTGCCAATTTTCATTACATGAAGCAACACAGCCTAAATAATACAAGCAATTGTAACATTATATATATATGTATAGATAGATAGATATTGATATGTATTTTTATTCTTATTTTTAATCATAGCAAGCTGAATGTTGGTTTAGGATTTTGTAAATGTATTGTCATATTTGACTCAAGAAGTACATATGAAAATTAAATATTGATATTTATTTTTTTAGACGTTGAAGAACCAACCCCTGGGCCATCTGGGATAGCATCTCCACCCATAATGGAGTCTGAAGTTATTGTAACAATGGATGAGAACACTTTGGAGGAGCAAGAAGTTACAGTACCCATTGTAACAATGGACTACACATTGCGGAATTACCCCATTTTTTCACAGAAGAGTAACTATAAAGATGGATTTAGCCGAGACAGTGCAGTGGTCCAAGAGAGAGAGCCCTTTCAAGAACTGAGCAGGTCAAGCTTTAATCTTTCTGATGCTGTCATATAAGATTTTGGTTTATTTGTTACTGAGACAAAGCA
>NW_020870625.1:360832-370832 GCF_003789085.1 Penaeus vannamei
AATAACTAATAATAATATCAACAACAATAAAAACACCAAGCTAATTCATAAAGTATTACAAATAATAAAAAAACAAACTAAAAATACTATTAGCAATTACAACAATAACGACAACAACAACAACACAAGCTAATTCAAAAAAGTATTAAAAAAAAAAAAAAAAAAAAACTATTAGCAATTACAGCCATACAATCATAACAATAATCGACAAAACTCATATTGCGAGCCTTACGTGGGTCTGCTCACAAAGGTGACAGCTGGAAGGTGAGTCAGAGAGTTGCAACAGCACGAGATACGGGTGAGCATCGGCAGAGTGGCCAATGAACGTGGCAACTCCTTCAGCTGATTGTGGTCAATGTAGAGGCCCTGAAGTCCCGTGAGTCCTCCAATGGCCTCCGGAAGGTGGGTTATATTGTTGCCGCTCAGCATTAGCACCGAGAGGCTTCGAAGTCGACACAGGTCTGGTTAAGGATCTAGTGTAAGTATCATTGACAATATAAATAATCATGAACAAAAATTACTAACAATAATAAGGGTAACTGTAAAAATAATAGGTATAACATTATAAATGATATTAATTATGCTAAAAATAACATTAAGCATTCCCATGACTGAAATTGAGTTAAGAGCAGTTTCAAAATCATGCATACACAAAAAACACCCCTATGAATGACAAGCCACAAATAAGTTTCCTTTGCGGGAAAATAGAAACAGCACTACAAGTCATTTTTACTCATTTTCATTTTGTAAACCAGATATGAAAGGATTTTAGTGAAACATGATGAAAAAAAAAGGCAATTCATATGCCTATGCACCAAGTGGTGCAGCAAAATGTATCTCTATTACATAATAATTTTTCTTCTTCATAGTACTGTAACTGAACTGACAATCATTTACCAAATGTGAGTTTCTAGAATGATCCTTTTATCATATCATTTGAAATAAGATACATTACATACTACATAATTTGAGTTATCTTTTCATGTATAACAGTGTTGGTGACTAAAAGTTAACAGCAAAATAACAAAGGGAAAACAATTCGATTTTTTTCTCTCTCTCTTTATCTTTTACTTCTTTTTGTCTTTTTTTAGTAAAGGCAATCTTTTGCCTTTCTTGTGAAAAATAATGCCTTCTTTGGATACCATGTTCCCAAAAGACTAAAAAGAAATTATAAAATTGGAAAACAGCAGTTTGGCAGCAAAGATTAGTAGTTTCTACGATAGTATTTTCATTTTTTTTTTTTATCTTAGCAAAAATGTATGAATTACTCTCCCCCTTACAATCAACAAAAAATCAAACATATTCTCAGATTCCATAAAGGAACTTTAAACATAACATTAAACAATATAGCTAAAAAAGTGCAAGTGTATGGTCTACAATAGGGGGGGGGGGATCACATCATATCACAAACTCAATGTACTACAGACATCTTAAGACGACAAGTTCTCAGCTTCATTTTCTAAATTCCTGCCAAGCCAGGCTAAAGTCCAATGAACTTCCCGTAGCAACACCATGACTCTCACTGGCATCCTCCTAACCACAGTCTTGGCTCCCCCTGTTGCTCACTAGCACCCTCCTGACCGCAGTCTTAGTTCCCCCTGTCATTGGCCTACTGGCTACAACTCCCTCCAACCTCTTCCCTGTCATTAAGGTAACCTTCTGCAATTATTTTTGTTGCCCACTTTTCAGTGCTCTACATGTCTCTCTTGAATCTTATAAGAATAAAATCTGTTTTTTAAGAGAGCTGATCTTTTGCCATTTATTGTCCACCCAGGAGCAGTCAAGAAATCCTAAGAGCACAGTTGTCAGGTTTACCCAATCACCCCATTTGTCAAGAATACAAGCAATGCCCACAGTAATATAAGTTCATTTATTGTCTTTACACATAGATGGCTCTACAAGTACTTAGTCACCAAGGAGTCAGTTATCAGTCCTACTTATCTCACCTGTTTAGCCTTTTCTTTGAATTCTGGAAAGCCTCATTTGCATTATTCTACTGTTTTTAATGTTATTAACATTTTAATAACAATTCAATAATCATAATATCAATAAGAATAAAAAAGTTTTAATATTAATAGAATTAGAAGGAAAAATATTTTCCACCTATTTCAAGGAATGGAGCAATCAGGCCTGATCACTAGAGACTCCTTGGTGGCTGAGCACATGTAATCATCTGTATGTAATAAAATTCACAAAAAACTAAAGGGGACAGTAAATAAATCTGTAGTCCTTGAGTTCATAGCAATATACTTAACACATTATACTGTAAACCAAAACTTAATAAAAAAACATTTACCATAACTTTTTTCTCATATATAGTATAAACATGAGATATGGTCACATATCACATGGATGCTCACTTTCCATATTCTGAAGTGACTCACCATGCTTATAAAAACTCTATAGTTTACACAAATTTTTCCTGTCGAAAAACAAAGGCAAGCTAAATGATTTCTCACCTTTAGGGAAACTCGTAATTTTATTGTAGACTGCCACCAGCGACCTTAACGATGTAAGCTTGGCCAATGAATGGGGCAGGCTTGTGATTTTATTATTGCCGACATCCAAGACTTGTAAGCAGGTAACATCACCTGTGAAGTTGGATTTTAGTTGGTAATTATTGCCTTTTGCATGTATGCTTGCACATAGACTCAAACAGAAACACAGACACAGATACAAATATAACACCACACTCTCACTCACTAACTCACATGCAGACACAAGTGTGCTCACACACAAACAACACATATACAAACACACACACACACACACACAGACACAGACACACACACACAACACACACACCACACACACCACACACACACACACACACAACACACAACACACACACACACACACACACACATACACACACACACACACGCACTAACACATACACACAATAATAATAATAATAATAAAAAAGGAAAGAGAGAGAGAGAGAGAGAGAGACTGACAGACAGACAGACAGACAGACAGAGACAGAGAGACAGAGAGACAGAGAGACAGAGAGAGAGAGAGAGAGAGAGAGAGCAGAAGAGAGACAGAGAGAGAGAGAGAGAGAGAGGCAGAGAGAGAGAGAGAGAGAGAGACAGAGAGAGAGACAGAGAGACAGAGAGAGAGACAGAGAGACAGAGAGAATAACAATACTAACCAATCTAATATGATCTACTATTACTAATCAAAAAACAAAAATATATATTACTTTCTCCAATTTGAATCACTTATGAAAAAAGTCTTTACCAATTGAGTCCGGTAACGCCTTCAACAAGTTCCCATGGAGATAGCAGTAGGTCAGCTGTGCAAGAGATCCCAAGTTCTCAGGCTGAAAAATAACAGAACCTTATTAAAATGCAGAAACAAAGAGTTTTTTGTATAGGAATTCCATACTTTTGTATACTTATCAATCAATTTACTCTACTCTTTTTCTAAAATAATTGTCAGTTACATATTGAAGGACACAGATAGAATCCTATTGTTGATACCAACATAAAACTTCATTATCATTTGAGTCATTTACCTATAATTTTTGTAAATACACACAGACATATATATACATTTCTTATCAAGTATAGAATAATTGCACTGAAATTGCAATTTCAATAGGCACAATATTCGTTGTTTGGCACTTTTCTATCATATCTATAATATCTGTAATAAACATGTATATTTTCTTCATTTTAAGGATGGTCAAGGATGATAAATGTAAATGGGGCTGTCACAATTAGCATCCCTTTCCATTTTCTTCTCATTTGGCTTCTGATCATATGCAATATAATGTCTGTATTGTCTGTTGTAAATGCAATCCTTAGCAAGTTCACACAGTAAAGATGGTGTCAAGTGCCAGTATTTATCTTATGCTGCACTTTTTACTTTTGTGGAGGATATCATACAGAGGCATAATGACTATTTCAGCTTGTGTTGGATTTGGTCTTCACTTCACCTGTAATCACACTTCACCTGTAATCGTGTAGAGTCGGCATTATCTGAGTTTATATCATTTGATTATTTGACCGTGCATTACATGTAGTCTACTTTACTTCTTTTGACCAATGGAATGGCATTATATGAGTTCATGGCATTATAGGTGTTCATTTTATCATAATTCATTTGAACAATAACTCCATCACCCTATTTAGCAAGAATACATGCCATGCCTACAGTTCTATAATTCAATTTATTGTCTTTACACATAGATGGCTCTACAAGTACTTAGTCACCAAGGAGTCAGCTATTAGTCCTACTTATCTCACCTGTTTAACTTTTTCCTTGATTTTTGGAAAGTTTATCTTGTATTATAATATTGTTAAGAATAATAACAGTATCAATAGTGTTAGAAGGGAAAACACATTTTCACGCTATTTCAAGGAATAGTTAAGTCAGGTGTCATTATTAAGGACTCCTTTGTGGTGATCAGGGTTTTTCTTTCTTTTCTTTTTTTTTGTCAAAGATTAGAGGGTGTTATAGTAAAGTATGGTAACAAAAAGGGAAAGGAGGGAGGTTAAGGTGTTAGAGCGATTAAGTGAATCTGTGACCGGGGAAGGAATAGAGATAATAGGTGATAGCCAAAGATATGTCTTAGTAGTAAGGGATTAGGTATCTGAGGATTAAGATA
The DNA here is from genome assembly GCF_003789085.1 of Penaeus vannamei. Classification (NCBI taxonomy): domain Eukaryota; kingdom Metazoa; phylum Arthropoda; class Malacostraca; order Decapoda; family Penaeidae; genus Penaeus; species Penaeus vannamei. The sequence continues at coordinate 365,448 of NW_020870625.1, forward strand.
AAGGATCAGGAGGAGATAAATGAGTAGTGCCTGGGGGTTCGACAGGGACGGTGGGGTTTGGGGAAGGGTATTGTGATAAAAGAGATTCACGTGTGTATCCAGGAGGGAGTGGGAGGGATAGCGGGGAAGGATGGGGTTTTCGGGGGGATTTGGTTTGGGTGGTATGGGTGGTTTGGGTGGTTGAGAGGATGAGGTATGTGGAAAAGAATCGGGTTTTGGAGGGGGTTTTGGTTTGGGTGGTGAGAGGATGAGGTATTTTGGGAAGGGGTTGGGGAAATATAAGGAGGTAGAGCAATTGAGTGAACTGCAGTGTATCTGTGACTGGGGTAGGGGGTAAGGATATTGATCAAGGAAAACAGAATTGGCTGTTGGAGAAGTAGGAGGAGAAGAATCCAGGGGTTGAAAAAGGGAGACTGGGAAAGGTGGTGACGCATCAGGTAATATGTCTGGAGAGGAGGGCACTGTTGTGATAGGGAGGATTCGTGTGAGTATTCAAGTGGAAGTGATAGAGAGGGTGGGGTATGTTTGGAGGGTGTAGGAGGAAGGGGGATGGAGGGAATTTGGAAAGGAGGAGGATGAATATCTACAAATACTTTAAATGTACCATGAGTAGGAACAGAGGGATTGGGGGTGGATGAGGGAGCGGATGTTCCTTGGTCATCTTTAGGAAGTTTTGGGTGTCTTTAAGGGTTTCTGGAGGGGAATTAGGTATAGAGGACTGAGAAACAAAGGTTCTCTTATAAGGAGGAGAAGAGGAGATAGATATCCGAGGAACAAATGAAGAGGAAGGTGTAAGAGAGAATGCAGTAGGAGAGCATGGAGTGGAACATTTAGGTTGCCTAGTACGACAACTATAGTATGGAGGAGGGGTAGGTATCGGGGAAGTGGTAGAGATTGGAGTATATGGATTTAGGATGGAAAAAGGATTTGATTGGTGGATAGGGTGAGTAGACATAGGATGTAGGTTAGGTTATAGGGTCGTGCTTCCTGTCTGGTCTCACGTAGAGTGAGGCCTAGTTTAAATCTGAGGACTGCTACCTCACAATCAAAGTTATTGGCAGTGCAGCTCCTATAAAACACATTATGGGAGTCTCCATAATTGGCACATGTACGTGACTGAGCAGGGCAATTTGAGTGGTCATGACCAGGTTGGGCACATTGAGGGCAGTGGGCTGTGGAGTGACAATGTTTGGCTGGGTGGCCAAAATGCCAACATTTCTGACATTGGCTGGGAAGGAGTCGATATTGTTGGACATGATAAGACAATCCACCCATATAAACCTCATGGGGCAGGTCTTGTCTATGGAAGCTAATCTTGGCAATATTGACATGGGATTTATGTTGCCCTCTGAGAGGAACAGTGTAACATTGTACTGCCGCTGCATCATATTCAGCAAGGTGGGAAAGTAGGTCCTTTTCACAGTCTGACCAGTCCTTGTTATACATGGGACAAGCATTTGGGGGAATAGAAACAGTTCCAATTCAAGTATTAAGAGATGGGTGAGGTTCAGCAGGAATGGGTTTGCTAGTAAGGTCAGTTAAGGTAGATAGTGCACGAGCTTGGGCTTCAGATGTAGCAGTGACAAGGCGTGCGACTACAAAAGGTAACCTTGCCTACTTGTTTCTGTAGGCACTACTGAAAGAGAAGGGTATTCTCAGAATAGGGGGCTGTGGGGGGAATCACAAAGAATCAATCCCACTTGGCTGGGCCAAAGAGAGTACTCAGAAGGTTTGCAGAGGTAGATGCAGTGGAAGGACAAAGGCAAGAGGAAGATGGGGTGGTGTGGAGTGGAGTAGTGCTGTGGGGGTGAGGACAATAAGGATGAAGAGTAGTAGTAAGGGAAGAGGGGGTTGACATTGAAGAGGGTTGTGCCGCAGGAGATGAAGAGGAGAATCTTGGGGAAGAGGAAGAGGTGCTTTCTAGAGGTTGAGTAATAACCTGAGTAGGTGTTTCAGAAGGGTTAATGTTGTTCGTAAACGTCGAAGAGGGGGTATTAGCATCAGTGGTCGGAGCCGTGGTCAAAGGAGAGTCAAGGGTCGGAAAACCATCAAAATCAAATTCAGATAGGCTATTTGATGTAGGAGCAAGCCTAAATACCTCTATTAAAGGTAAAGAATCTTCATTATTGGCCATGGTGAGCCTGAATAAACTGGGGAAAAGAAATGGTCTACCCCTTAGGGTCCCCATACGGGGGTAAGGGCTAGGTAATTAACCAAGGGAATACCATGCCCATGGCTCCTGGAGGCCATTCATGACTGACATAAAGCCAGCCTTTCATCTTTTCAGCACGGCTCTCACACCTTAGGAATGGGATAGAAGGGAATAAAGAAGATACAGAAGAGGAAGAAGAGAAGAAAGTACCAAGTAGCAAGGGTTGAGGCCCAAAGTTGGGGTAATCCTCTACATTGGGTCTTAGTCCTCGTCTCCTAAGCCCTCCCACAACAACAACGAGCTAGGTTTTGGGAGGGTGGTGGTCAGGTTAAAATGGTGGACTATTACATTTTCAACTTTATTTGATTATTCAGTCTATCAATATTATCAATATCTAATTTGTCTTATAATTGCAATTGTTTAATCATAAACATTCTGTTAAGATCATGATAGTTTGATGTTGTCTCTGAAAACTATATAATGCATGTAAAGACTAAAAACTTCTCTGACTATTTTTTATTTGTTAGATATACAATAATTTTTGTTTTCAGACTGATGCATATAAAATATAAAGGTTTCATAATGGATGCATGGTATTTATGGTTAACCAGTAATTACATGGGAAACCTCTATAGCCTTAAATAAAAAAAATATAGAAATTACCTTACATAAATCCAGTTACTTTGTATTTTCACAAATTATTTTCAACATGACTCAAATGTGATTTGTTTGGTAGCCTGTGAGATACCTTATATTTAAGAGCTTGATTAGCAATAGAATATAGTCTCTGAAGTATTTGGAATATTTTGCTTGAGTTTATGCTTACAAGGTTCCATTTCATCCGCTACCTCCCACCTTGGTTATTTTTAAATATATGGGGTTCCATTTTGTAAAATTGTGGGAGGACCAACCCAACAAATATTCAATAAACAGACATACATATGCATAGAAATAAATGCATATCTGTCTATCCATCTAATTGATATACATTTATCCATTTATTTATCTGGCAGATGTGCATGTCTACACTTTGCAATTCTTTCTATGTATATGCATGTCAGTATATATGAATATTCATTGGGTCAGGCCTCGCACAGTTTTAACAAACCAACCATTTATCAAAAAATATGCTCTTCAAGATATTAAGCACCCTTTTAGAAATTAAAAAGCAAATGGAACTCTACATAAGCAATAGTCTATAGGGACTGAAAAGACAAAGCAAACTATACTTACTAAGCACGTTAACAGATTGCGTTTCAAGTAAATATGGCGAATATGTGACCCTTCCTCTAAAAGTTGCTTCGGAAGAGACCTCAGTCTTCTATAATTCCAGTGAAGAATAGTTTGATGTCGCACCTCCATGAGCAGCTCCTTCACCTTAAAATAAATAGACAAAAAAGTATGGTTTAAAGTAAAAAATGTGTTACATGGATATCAACATAAATTCAAAGTTCAAAATCAGCTTGGACAATAAGATCAATCTAAATTCATGACGTAAATATCAACCATTTATGTCATTATAAAAGCTAATTGAAAATCATAATAGTATATTCTCTAAAACTGGAAAGCATAATCCTCCCTGTTTAAGTCACCAATGAGCCAATTACAAGAACTACCTGTCTCACCTGTTTACCCTTTTCCTTGATTTTTAATAATATTTTTTAGTATTTAATACTGCTGTTAGTAATGTAAATAACATAGTAATTCTAATAATTATAACAAAATTAACAGTGTCGATATAGATATCATAAGTAAAAAACAAAACAAAACATTTTTCCGCTATTTCAAGGAAAGACGAGGTCCCAAGATCTACTAATTAACTCCTTTGCAGCTAAGCAATGGTAGAGCCATCTGTGTACAGAAACATTTTATAAAACAATACTAAGTTAACACAATATTTTCCCATCAGCAATGGGATAAAATATGGCTTACCTAGGAACATAATATGATGCATTCATTGTCATTCATGATTAAAATCTGCAATTATAGCATAAGTGATTTACCTGGTGTTCAGGTAGCTCCCCTGGTGGCTGCTCATCTGTGTTATGGTCTGACAGCATCTGGGAAATGAATTTGCTTTAGGATATTTTCCAATATATATAAAATATATAAGTATAAACATAAACAAAAAAGTAGCTGATAAGTTCAACAAGTCTAACAGAAATGCCTTAGCTTTCTATGCAAAAATGAAAGCTACATAGACACATACATACATGAACAGATGTATACACATATACAAGTATACACGCATACAAATATACTCATATAAGCATATAAACATTTACATACATACATACACACACACACACACACACACACACACACACACACACACACACACACACCACACACACACACACACACACACACACACACACACACACACACACACACACACACACACACACACACACACACACACACACACACACACACACACACAACACACACACACACACACACACACACACACAACACACACACACACACAGTACATATATATGTATGTATTAATATGCATATATATATGTATATATGTATATATATATATATATATATATATATATATATATATATATATATATATATATATATATATATATATATATATATATATATATATATATATATATATATATATATATATAATATATATATATATATATATATTATATATATATATATATATATATTATATATATAATATATTATATATATATATATATATATATATATATATATATATATATATATATATATATATATATATATATATATATATATATATATATTATATATATATATATATATATATATATATATATATATATATATATATATATATATATATATATATATATATATATATATATATATATATATATATATATATATATATATATATATAATATTATATATATATATATATATATATATATATATATATATATATATATATATATATATATATATATATATATATATATATATATATATACATATATATATACATATATATATATATATATATATATATATATATATATATATATATATATATATAATATATATATATATATATATATATATATATATATATATATATATATATACATATATAATATATATATATATATATATATATATATATATATATATATATATATATATATATATATATATACATATATATAACATATATATAATATATATATATATATATATATATATAT
>NW_020870625.1:383332-385832 GCF_003789085.1 Penaeus vannamei
TCTCCTGCCTCGTCTTAATCTCACCTTTCCCTCCCCCCTCTCTCTTCCCCTCCTCTTTCCTCACTTCCCCTTCCACCTCCCTCCTCCTTTCTCCACCTCCCGCTTTTTTTTCCTCCCTCCCTCTCCCTTTCCCCCTCTCTCTCCCTCCCTCCCTCTTCTCCCTCTCTCTCTACCATCCCTTTCTCCCTCCCCTCCCCCTCCTCATCTAACATCCCTCTCCCACTTCCTCCCCCTCTCTCTCTCTTCTTTCCTCCCCCTCTCCCCATCCCTCTCCCTCTCCCTCACCCTCCCTCCATTCCCGACCCTACCTCCCCTCCCCTCCCTCTCTCTCTCCTCTCCCTCCCACCTCTCTCTCTCTACTCTACTTCCCCTCCCGCTCCCTCTCCTCCCTCCCTCTCCCTCCCCTCTCCTCCCCCTCCTCCCTCCTCATCCCTCCCTCCCTCCTCTCTCTCTTCCTCCCTCCTCTCCTCTCTCTCCCCTCCCTTTCCCTCCCTCTCCCTTCCCTCCCCCTCTCTCCCCTCCCTCCTCTCTCTCCCTCTCCCCCCCTCTCTCTCTCTCTCTCTCTCTCCTCCCCCTCCCTCCTCCTCTCCCCCGGGGTCGCATCGCCGCGAAGAGGTTGCCAGGCAGGTCGGCAGTACGGACCTTGGCGTGACCTTGGCAAAAACTCGTCCCCGCGTGCTGCCTGTTGACACTTCCCCCCTGGCGCCCTCATCCCGGAGACTTTAAACGAGATTTCCTCCCCCTTTTATTCTCCCCTCTCTCTCTGCCTCTCTCCTGACGAAGGGAGCACGGGGCGACTTCTACGGCGCCTCCTGCGGGATATTTTCTTCTAGTTTTATCTTCAGCTGAACGAGGAGAGGAGAGGAGAGGCGATAAGGTTGGTTACTTTGTTTGAGGTTTTTAAAAGGTGTTCTGAGGTCGTCTGTCCTGGGCAGTGCCAAGGTCAGTGTCGACGCTTCTTTGTTTGTTTTTCTTTTTTAATTATCTAGTTTTCTCTTTGGTGTTTCTCTTTTTTTTCCTATTCATAGATCTATCATCATATTTGTCTTGTTATTGCTGTTCCATGTTTTATCGTTATCTATTTGTACTGCTCTTATTGACTATTTTTTGTCCCTTTCGTATTGAAATATCTTTTACGTTTACATAGGTTACATGAAATTGTGATTGATACTAAAACATCTCGCTTTTTATGCGTATTTTATATTAATCTAATTGACTGATTAAATCATCAATTAAATCATCAATTAAATTATCAAACTAGACCAGTAACAAATGGAAAATATGTCAGTTGTTGCCTCGAATATTTTGCAGAATATCAAAGCAGCATTTCGCATTACAGTAATTTGCGAGAAGAATATGCAACGAAGTCGAGTAAATGATGCGACGCAGTAGAACCTAATCGCTCGATAACATCTCATTGACGCGTATTAACTGACTCTGCACATATAACACACACACACACACACACACACACACACACACACACACACACACACACACAACACACACACACACACACACACACACACACACACACACACATATATATATATATATAATATATATATATATATATATATATATATATATATATATATGTGTGTGTGTGTGTGTGTGTGTGTGTATGTGTGTGTGTGTGTGTGTGTGTGTGTGTGTGTGTGTTGTGTGTGCGTGCGTGTGTGTGTGTGTGTGTGTGTGGTGTGTGTGTGTGTGTGTGTGTGTGTGTGTGTGTGTGTGTGTGTGTGTGTGTGTGTGAAATAAAGGAATCCTCAGATATACTAACTAAGAAAAGAAAAAAAAAAAAATTCGCCATGTCCTGTTTTTAATTATCATCATTATTCCTTCCTTCCCTTCTTTCTTCTTTGACGGAATGTGTTAAAGAAACCTGTTTTATAATCTCTTTGATATTGGATAAGAAAAATGGGACAAGCAACCCGATCTGGAATTACTTAACGGGGAAAATAACGCAATAAATAATAAAAATGGAAATTAATGCATAAAAATGGAATAATAATAAATTCTAGAGAAAATAAATGGGGAAAAAATTATAATGGAAATAGAGATGGATAATGAGAGTAATAAAAAAGAAACAAAAAAACATAATGATGATGGTAATAAAATCATATAAATAAACAATGTAAATTTATTTCAATAATGACAACCAGATAATTAGAGGTAATATTATTGACATATATGATTAGAGATAATATTATTTATATATACAATTAGAGATAATGTAATTGATGTATACAATCAGAGATAATATTATTGATATCTATAATTAGAGATAATATCATTGATATATAATTTGGTCAATGATATGACGTCATCAGAAGCAATATCAGTGATAAAAATGATGATTCCAGCAATGATTATGATAATGATGCTAATAATACTTATGATAAAAGTAAAAATATTTCATTATATTCTCTCTTAAGTCCAATAACGATAATGATAATAATGATAATGATGATGATGATAATAAAGAAAATAATGAAAA
>NW_020870625.1:400832-402264 GCF_003789085.1 Penaeus vannamei
TTAGAAACTTATAAATGATATTTGTAAAAATTATGTATGTGATTTTTCTCTGTATATATAGAGTCTACATATTTATAAGTCTATTGATCTGTGTAATAATATACTCTATATGTTACCATACATATATATATATATACTCTTCTCTTATATAATATATATAATATATATATATATATATATATATAATATAATTATATATTATATACATATATAAATATATATTATATATATATATATATATTATATAATATCTTTCGTATATCAGTCGCATTTTTTTATAATTCATTTATTCTCTCCGTTGTGAATCAGCCCATTATTCTCTTGTATTTCTTTTTCCTTTTTTTCGTTTTCACAGACATCATATTTATTTTATCCCAAGGAACGAGACGAAGAAGAAAAAATGTTAAAATACATTTTGTTGTCGATTTCGGTCTTTTGTCTTTTTTGTTCATTGTCTGATATTTGTGTTCATCCTGTACACTGCATTATTTATGGGAAAAAAAAACGTTATGGGAATGTAATTACTCCGGTTTATGTTATTTATTCGTCTCTTTTTTAATACTCTTCTTTCTGCGTCTAATCTCATCATGTCAGATAAATCTTATCTTATGTTACATTTACCATCCCAAGGGGGCTCATTCATTTTATTATTTTCCTTTTTAAACATATATGTATATATTAAGTATATAATATATATATATATATATATATATATATTATATATATTTATATTATATATATATAAATAATATATTGTGTGTGTGATGTCTGTCTGTGTGTGAGTACCTGTGTGTGTGTGTTGTGCGTGTGTGTGTGTGTGTGTGTGTGTGTGATGTGTGATGTGTGTGTGGGTGTGTGTGTGTGTGATGTGGTGTGTGTTGGCGTGTGTGTGTGTGTGTGTGTGTCGTGTGTGTTGTGGTTGCGTGTGTGTGTGTGTGTGTGTTGTGTGTGTTGTGGTGTGCTGTGTGTGTGTGGTGTGTGTTGTTGTGGTGTGTGTGTGTGTGTTGTGTGTGTGTGTGTGTGTGTGTGTGTGTGTGTGTGTGTGTGTGTGTGTGGTGTATTGTAAAAATATATATGCATTACATTATACATATACATACATATATATATATATATATATATAATATATATTATATATATATATATATATATAATATATATATATAATAATATAATATATATATATATATATATATTAACATATTACATATGATATAATATATATATATATATATATATATATAATATATATATAATATATATATTATACTACTCATATGCATATATATAAGTAACTATATATATATATATATATATATATATTTACTATATATAATATACAGCATAGTATATATATAAAGCTTCTATATATATATATATCATTAATATTGTTGTTGTGTGTGTGTTGTGTGTGTGTGTGATGTGTTTCGTG
>NW_020870626.1:0-15000 GCF_003789085.1 Penaeus vannamei
AGAAAAGAGCCGAGAGCCCGCGGCGAGAGAGAGAGAGAGAGAAAACAGGGACGGCAGGTACGAGCGAGACCAACGAAGATGAGAGGAACGGACAGCAGATGTGCAGAGAGGAAGACGAGAGGAGAGAGAGAGAGACGTGGGAGGAGAGCGAGAGCGAGAGGAAGGACGGATAGAGGAGAGAGGAGAGAGGAGAGAACCGAGAGACGGAGAGGGGACAGAGATGAGAAGAGAGAGACGAGAAAAGAAGAGCAGAGGATAGTACCGAGAGAGACGAGAGAACGAGTCGAAGAAGTAACGCCTGTCCCATCCGGAAGAGCAGGAAGGAAAGTTCCCGAGACGAAGAGAGAGATGAGCGAGAGGAGAGAGAGAAGAGCGTGAGGACGGGAGAGGAAGAGGAGGAGAGAGAGGTTGGAACGAGTAGAGAGGAGAGACAGAAGAGAGAGACGAGAGAGAGAGAGAGAGACCTCTTATTCGAAGAGGGAGAGGAGGAGAGAGAGGAGAGAGAGAGAGATGAATGACGCCGGAAGAGAAGTGTGGACGATCAGGGAGGAGAGGAGAGAGGAAGAAAGAGAGAGAGAGAGAGAGAGGAGAGAGAGAAAGAGAGAGAGAGAGAGAGGAGAAGAGAGAAGAGAACGAGAGAGCAGAGAGAGAGAGAGAGAGAGAGACGGAGAAAGAGAGAGAGAGAGAGAGGAAAACCTCCTTTTTTTTATCCCTCCAAAAATGACGAGATGTAAAACCGACCATCCTTTACGCAACTGTTAAAAAAAAAAAAAAAAAAAAAAAAAAAAAAAAAAAAAAAAAAAAAAAAAAAACTCTTTTGATCTGCTCTTCACCTGTCTATGCATTACATGCATTCTGGCGACGGCCTGCATCAATGAGGACGAACTTGATCTTTGTCCTCATTCCACCAGCACTGTCGACGTTACTTGCATGTGAGAAGCGCTTTGAGGTGTTGTAGCATATTCATTACATGTTTTTTTTTTTTTTTTTTTTTTTAGAGGGAGAGAGAGAGAGAGAGAGAGAGAGAGAGAGAGAGAGAGAGACGAGATGAGAGAGAGAGAAGAGAGAGAGAGAGAACAGAGAGAGAGAGAGAGAGAGAGAGGTGTTGTAGCCATTCATTTATATGTTTTTTTTTTTTTTTTTTTTTTTTTTTTTTTAGAGATGAGAGAGAGAGAGAGAGAGAGAGAGAGAGAGAGAGAGAGAGAGAGAGAGAGAGAGAGAGAGAGAGAGAGAGAGAGAGAAAACTAAGCCATACGTATTCATAAGATGATTGGTGTGTTATGTGTCATTACGCATACATACATACATGAATTTATAACCTCTCTGACAGAAAATCACAAAGAAATTTATCAATTCATGATATCAAATACGACCAGTGCATTATTCCATCTTACATACATACATACATATACGTACACGACCAACCACGCCTTTGGAGATACATACATAGATGTACATATAGACTCACATACGCACATGTGTATGTGTATATGCATATTACTTACGGAAGACATGTACAACTAAACACAAACGATGCTAATTCATATTAAATAGATATTGAAAGTTTATTTGATACAAAATTGATAAACATGAACCATAGAATACACTAATTTCAAGAATATAACCAAGAATGTGTGGATTAAACAACAACAACAACAACAACAACAACAATAATAATAATAGTAATAATAATAGTAATAATGATAATGATAATGATATATAATAACAATAAAAAAATAGAAATGACATTGTGATTTACTAAGAGGATATACAATAATTATGTCATTGAATAGTTTACTACAACATCACTTTCTTTCTATTTGTGTTAGTGTGTCTGCAACTGATCTGGTGTTGTTGTTGATATTGTTGTTTTTGGGTTTTGTTGTTGTGTGATATATTGGTGTTTATATATGTTTTTTTCTGCTCCGACTGCGTGGTAGAATTCACACACACAGACGCATACATAAAAACACACAGACACACATAAAATAAAAACACACACGCACATAAAGAATTCACTCCAACCACACACACAACACATAACACACCAACACACGTCAACACACCACAACACACACACACACACACACACACGCGCGCGCGCGCGCGCGCGCACACACACACACACATACACACAAACACACTTTCGCACACACACACACACCACACACACACTTCACACACACACACACGCACACAAACACACAAACACACACACAAACACACATTTTCGTACACACACACACACACACACATTCGTACACACTTGTACACTCATAAATCATCTACAAAGAAACCTTTTATACGAATTCTCAATCCCCTTACACACAACTTCTTTGTACACACAGGTACACACGAACAAGAAACACACGTACACTTAACTTTTTCGCCTCTTGTGTGCGCACGTGTGTAAGGGAGGGAGGGTGGGGTAGGGGGGTAGGAACGCGGTAGGGGGAAGGGGGTGGGGGAGTGGGGAAGGAAGGTAAAGGAAGTGGAGGGGAAAGGGGAGGGGAAAGGGGGGTGAGGGTGGGGGAGGAGATTTTAAAGAAGGGGGGGGGAAAAGGGGAGGGGTAGAGGGGGATGGAGGAGGGAGACTTAAAAGAAAGGGGGGTAGAGGGGGGAGGGACACTTAAAAGAAGGGGAGGGAAGGGGGAGCGGGAGATGGGGGAGGGGTAGAGGGGGAGATGGGAAGAGGGTAAGGGAGGAAGGAGAGAGGGACAAGAAAAGGAGAGAAGCGGTAGGAGGAAGAACAGAGGGATAAGATAAAAGGGACGAGAGAAGGAAGAGAACAAGAGGAAATAGAAAAAGAGGAAAGAGAGGGAAAGATAGGAAGAAGAGAGATGGAAAGAGAATAGAAGGGAAGATGGAAAGAGGAGAAATGGAAAGAGGAGGAAGAGAGAGAGAGGAAAAGAGAGCAAAACGAGAGAGAGGAAGAAAGAAGAAAAGAGGGAAAGGTGGAAGAGGAGAGAGAGGAAAAGAGGAGAGACGGGAGTAGGGAGAGAGGAGAAAGGGAATAAGAGAGAGGAAAAGAAGGCAAAATAAGAAAGGAAAAGAGGCCAAACGAGTGAGGGAGAAGAGGGGAAGAGGAGAGAGGGGAAAGAGGGGAAAGTGTGTTCCATCTTCATCCCCCTCAGCCTTGTCGAGACACGTGGTAAGATCCTTAAAGGTAGGGGGGGGGGGGGGGGGGGAGAGGGGAGAAGGGAGGGGGGAGGAAGGGTAATAATGGAGGGGGAGGGGGAGAAGGGAGGGAAGGGAGCGAAGGGGAGGGGGAGGGAAGAAGGAGGGGAAGGGGAAGGTGAGGGGAATAAGGGAGGGGGAGGGGAGAGGGAAAGGGAAAGGGAAGGGGAGGGGAACTTGTGTCATGATTTCTCAGATTTTGTTCATCTTTTCTTCCTATTCGAAAATTAGTATGTCATGTTTTTTTCTTTCTTTCGTATTCAGCATAAATTCATATATTAATTTTCTTTTACTAGAAGAGTAAAGAAGATGCTATATGTACAGGGAGACACAAAGATGAAAAGAGAAGAGAGAGAGAGATAGATTGGATAGATAGATAGATATATCGATAGACAGATAAACAGAGGTATAGACAAACAGATAGATAGACGGATAGGCAGATAGATAGAAAGATAGATAGACGATAGATATCCACATAGACAGACAGGAGATAGATAGATAGATAGAGATGTAGATAGATAGATAGATAGACACTGATATATTGCTAGATGAATACATATGCGCATATATATAGCTTATATATATGTATATATACATATATATATATATATATATATATATATATATATATATATATATATATTATTATTTTTTTATGTGTGTGTGTGTGCGTGCGTGTGTGTGTGTGTGTGTGTGTGTGTGTTGTGTGTGTGTGTGTGTGTGTGTGTGTGTGTGTGTGTGTGTGTGTGTGTGTGTGTGTGTGTGTGTGTGTGTGTGTGTGTATGTGTGTGTGTGTGTGTGTGTGTTGTGGTGTGTGTGTGTGTGTGTGTGGTGTGTGTGTATACATACATAAATATATATATATATATATATATATATTATATATATATATATATATATATATATATATATATATACATGTGTGTGTGTATGTATATATGCACATAACAATGAGGATGATAATCATAATTATTGGGTAATAATTACAATGATAATGATAACACTAATAATCACAATAAGCATGATAATGATGACACTGATAATGATAATAACAATAATGTTAACAACAACAAACAAAAACACAAATAACAACAAAAATATGAACAACAAGAACAACAAAACAACAAGAACAACAAAACAACAACACACGCAACAAAACAAAACCAAGAAAGACAACAACAAAACAAAAATAAAAACAAAAAACAAACACACAGCAACAAAAACAACAACATCAGCAAAAAGAAAGCAACAAACAACAAAAACAAACAACAAAAACAACAACAAAAATAAGAACAACAACAGCAACAATAAAATCAACAACAAGAATAAGAACAACAACAACAACAACAACACAAAAAAAACAACAACAACAAAAACAATAACAACAAAAATAAACAAAAACCAACAACAAAACAACAACAAGCAACAACACAACAGCAACATGAGAACCTCTATCGATAGCAAACATATCCTCATTGGCACAATATGTAACTCATCTGTCCCGAATAAATTGACATGTGGATCGTACACACGGCGAAGGAATTGCAAAATGTTGAGTGTCGTCATGTTTTGCAACAGGGGAGATGGTGGCCGTGAAATGGGGGGGGGGGGTTCGGGGTGTCATGGGGGTAGGGGTGGGGGTGTGTGGGGAGGAAGAGGGGGAAGGGGAAGGGAGAGGGGAAGGGGAGGGCGGGTTGGGGTAGAGGGGGGGAAAGAGGGGAAGGGGTTTGGGTGCCATGGGGGTGGGGTGTGGGAGGGAAAGAGGGGAGGGGAAGGGGGAGGGAAAGAGGGGAAGGGGAGGGGGGGAGGGGGAAGGGGAGGGGGGTTGGGGTGTGGGGGGGAAGAGGGGAAGGGGGTTCGTGGTGCCATGGGGGTGGGGGGGTGGGGGGAAGAGAGGGAGGGGAAGGGGGGGAAAGAGGTGAGAGGGATGGGGGAGGAGAGGGGGAGAGGAAAGTGGGGGGGGTTCGCGGTCCATGGGGGTGGGGGATGGGGGGGAGGGGAAGGGGGGTTCGCGTGCCATGGAGGTGGGGCTGCCAGGGGAAGAAGAGGGAAGAGGGGGTGTAGAGGGAGGGAAGGAGGGAGGAGGGGGCTGTCAGTCCAGGGTTCATAAATCCGTTTAGTTGCTAGTGTTGCTATGTGTTGCAAGGACGGGTGTAAGATAAGGAATTTGGCAAGTGGAGTTGCATAAGAGGTGTGTTGGCGTGTGTGAGTGAGTGTGTGTATTTAGACTTATGGTCATAGGCACTTATACTCTGGCACTCGCAGATACATTCTTAATACAAGAACTTACAAACACACGTGCACTTACAAACTCGCACTTTTCTTTTATGCACATACAGACATACACTCATGCACACACACACACACACACACACACACACACACACACACACACACACACCACACACACACCCACACACACCGCACACACACACCCCGCCACAACCACACACACACACACACACACCACGCCCACCCAACACCCTACTACACAACCCACACACACACACACCCAACACGCACACACACACAACACCACACACACACACACACACCACCCCACACACACCACACACACACCCACACCACACACACCACACCACACACTACCCTACTACCCCACACCCACTCCCACACACACACACACACACACCCAAAATCCCCCACCCATCCACCACCCACACCCACACCCACACCCACCACACCACACCCACACACATCCTATCAACTCCCAACAACACAGACGCACACACCGTACCATAACAAAGCGCCGATGGTACTTTTCCACTTACCTATTGCGTCATAAGGGTACGTCCAAGAAGTTACGTCACTTATTTAGGATAAAGATCAGCTGCTTTGTCCGTTTTCTTTACCTGTTCCTTGAATGAGGAGAAACTCTGGCATTTTTCCCTTTTGTCACTGTTCTATTTCTCTGAAGTTATTTTTGTTGTTTATCCTCTGAATGGGTATCGTTGGCACGTATCTGGTATAATGATATGCAAACCAGGTGTTTTTTTTTCTGTTGTATGTTTTGTATGTCTGTGTTTGAGTGCGTCTTTTTATTTGTGTGTGTTTGTATGTGTGTGTGCGTAAATGAGTGTACTATTATGTATAGATCTGCACATGCACATCTCTTTCTCTCTCTCTCTCTCTCTCTCTCTCTCTCCTCTCTTCTCCTTCTCTCTCTTCCTCTCTCTCTCTCTCTTCTCTCTCTCTCTCTCTCTCTCTCTCTCTCTCTCCTCTCTCTCTCTCTCTCTCTCTCTCTCTCTCTCTCTCTCTCTCTCTCTCTCTCTCTCTCTCTCTCTCTCTCTCGTCTCTCATCTCTCTCTCTCTCTCTCTCTCTCTCTCTCGTTCTCTCTCTCTGCTCTCTCTCTCTCTCGTCTCTCTCTCTCTCGTCTCTGTCTCTCTCTCTCTCTCCCCCCTCACTCTCTAATCATCTACCTATCTAACAAGTCTATCCATCTACCTCTCCCTCTCTCATCTCCTTCTATCCTCCTCAATCAATATTTCTATCGTTACTATCTCGTGGTTATCTTCTATCTCTCTGTCTATAAATCTTTAATCTATCTATCTATGCTATCTACCTACTAATCTAATAGTATCTATTAGTTCCCTCTTGGGGAAATATAATAAACGTACCATACAAGCACACACACGCACACACAGGCAACCACGCAAATAACACTCCCCCACCCACCCCCCCCCCTTCTCCCCACCCCAAAATTTTCCCAAGAGTGCCAAAAATAAGCACCGAGACGCCAATCGAAACGGTGGTACGTCATTACGCCAGGGTTTATATGAGTGACTGACTGTGGCACTCCGAGACGTGTCGCAAGCAGGCACTGGCACCTCCTTCTGGCTGGGAGTCAAGGCCGTGACAATGGCACGCTCGGTCAGTGTGACGCGGGTGGCACTCTCTCGGATCTCCTTTTGACGACGGGCTTCTGGGAGCGATTCGGATTCCTGATAGCTATATATATACGTAGTACATACATACGTAATACATACATACGTCATATATACATATCGTGCATATATACATACGTAGCAATAATACGTACACATACATAATACATACAATACATACATACATACATACGTGCATATATACATATATACGTACATATATACGTACATACATACGTACATACATACATACGTACATATATACATACGTACATACATACGTACATACATACGTGCATACGTGCATATATACAATACATACATACGTGCATACATACATATATACATACACTACACTCACACACACACACACACACACACACACAACACACACACACACACATCACACACACAGCACACAGACACACAGAGACACACACACAACACAAACACACACACACACAAAGGAACACACGCACAAATACAGACACACTCACACAGAAACACCCGAATACACACCAACAATAAACACAGGACGAATAATAAACACAACAACAAGCCATTCTTAGCTACCATTGTAAGTAACTGTAAATGACAAAATTAATCCTTATCGTTAGTTTTAAACGATCCACATGCCATTAGTTATATCTATGAAAATCTATCTATGGCGTTTGAAATTTATGAAATAAATGAAAATAATAAAAAGTTATTTTGCTATTAATAGATTGATTGATAAATATGGTTGATGAATAAATTGCACGCATAGTTGGCACTAAAAATAAACGCAACATATCACGCAGCAAACACACATTCACAGTGCGACACACACATCAAACGCACGCCATATCATATGCGACAGGCAGCACACACAAACATACAACATACACAACAAATAAAGCACACAAACACATAACATACACACGCACGAAACGAACAAACGCGCATACACACATGCATGTACACACAATCCGTGCAACGCAACATAACACAAGTCTAAACAAACAACACAGCGTTGCATTTCTGTTTACATATGGCTTGTTTTTTTCCGCCTAACACCGCTCTCCCTCCCCACCCCTCCCGCGTCCCCCGAGATGCTCATCTCTCTAGCCTTAATATCCTCATTCAATTTCAAGTTTCTCTTCTCCCTCTCGTCTCTCTCTGCGTCTCTCTCTCTCTTCTCTCGTCTCGTCTCCTCTCTCTCTCTCTCTCTCCTCTCTCCTCGTCTCATCTCTCCTCTTCTCTCTCTCCCTCCCTCCCTCCCTCCTCTCTCTCTTCTCTCGTCTCTTCCTCATCTCTCTTTCTCTCTTTCTCCTCCTCTCTCTCTCTCCTCTTTGTATGTCTCTTCTCATCTCTCTCTCTCTCTCTCTCTCCTTTCCTCCTTCCTCCTCCTCCCCATCCTCCTCCTCCACCACTCCCTCCCCTCCTCCCACTCCCTCTCCCATCGCCTCCCTCCAACCCTCCCCCCTCTTCTCTCTCCTCTCTATCTCCAATCTCGCTTCCTCTCTCTCTTCCCCTCCCCCCCCCCTTTTCCCCTCCTCTCCCCTTCCCGGCGGTTCCCTTCCCTCCCTCTCCCACACACCACCCCCTCCCCCACCCCTTCCCCCTCTCTCCTCCTCGATCCCTCCCTCATCCTTCACCCTCCCTCCCTCCCTCCAACCCTGCCCCCCCTCTCAGTCTGCGTCTCTCTATCTCCATCTCTTGCCTCCTTCCCTCCCTTTCTCGTCTCCACCTTCCGGCGCTCCCTAGCAACATTGCACGCTTGTTACTAGGCGCGAAATCGCANCCTCCTCTCTCCTCTCCCTCTCCCTCCTCCCCTCCCTCTCCCTCTCCCTCTCCCTCCCTCTCCTCTCCCTCCCTCCTCTCCCTCTCTCCTCTCCCTCCCTCCCTCCCTCCCTCCTCCCTCTCCTCTCCCTCCCTCCCTCCCTCTCTCTCTCCCTCCTCCTCCCTCCCCTCCCTCCCTCCCTCTCCTCTCCCTCCCCTCCCTCCCTCCTCCTCCTCTCCTCTCCCTCCCTCCCTCCTCCCCTCTCCTCTCCCTCCCTCTCGCCTCCTCCGTCCTCCCTCGCCTTCTCCTCCCTCCCTCTCCCCTCCCTCCCTCCCTCTCCCTCCTCCCTCCCCTCTCGTTCCCTCCTCCCTCTCCTCTCCCGTCCCTCTTCTCCTCCCTCTCCCTCTCTCTCCCTGCTACCCTCCTCCCTCCTCTCGTCCTCTCTCTCCTCTCCCTACCTCCCTCCCTCTCTCCTCTCCCTCTCCTCCTCCCCTCTCCTCTCCCTCTCCCTCCATCTCCTCTCCTCTCCCTCTCCCTCTCCCCCTCCTCCTCTCCCTCTCCGTCCTCCCTCCTCCCCTCTCCCTCCTCCTCCATACCTCTCCCTCTCCCTCCTCCCTCTCCCTCCTCCCTCCCTCCCCCCTCTCCTCTCCCTCTCCCCTCCCTCCCTCCCTCTCCCTCCTCTCTCCCTCCCTCCCTCTCCCCCTCTCCTCTCCTCTCCTCCCCCTCTCCCTCCCTCTCTCCCTCTCCCTCTCCCTCTCCCTCCCTCCCTCCCTCCCTCCTCTCCCTCCTCCTCCCTCCCTCTCCCTCCCTCCTCCTCTCCCTCCCTCCTCCTCCCCTCCCTCCCTCTCCCTCTCCCTCCCCTCCCTCCCTCCTCCCTCCCTCTCTCCTCCCTCTCCCTCTCCCTCCCTCCCGTAGCGATCGGACGTTGCTCTGTCTCCTCCTCGACGGCTCTTAGCAGCCTAAGGGCGCGTCACCTCGGCTTTTTATCGCCAAATGTGGAAAGGTATGAATGAGAACGAATATCTTCACATACATGTATTTCTGACGAAGATATAATCGAAACCGGTTAAATACATCTCTTGTATTGTGAAGATTTTCGTTCTCATTCATGCCTTTCCACATTTGTCAACATGAATACGGGTCATTTTTTATCGCACTTGCCTTGGGTGCGGTTGAGGCGCCGCTGATTTCCATGCCCTTTGTCGGCTTTTTGATTCCCGAACATTTTCGTTTAGAAGAGCTTGAGCATATATATATATATATATATATATATATATATATATATATATATATATATATTATATATATATATATATATATATATATAAAGTAAATAAAAATAAAAACAATGATATCAGAAATGAGGGAATACATTTTTTCCAGACACTAGATCTAAAATGATAACATACTAATTCGCTTAAAAAACAAGAAGGAAAAACAACAACAACAGTCACTACAAGTTCTTCGCATTCCGCAACATTTTATTTTCGTTCCTAATAACCAGCAACACTGCCATTCGTGCGTGACGTAGCTAACAACACAGAGCATCAACCTTGTTCTCCTATTTCGAAAAAGTTCTCTGCACCGCAAGAACAGCGTCGTCCGGGACCACCCTCGTCACAAGCCAAGCCGCTGACCGTGACCTCTGACCTGTGGCTACGAATATAATAAGGTCAAAGCGACCGCAGACATAAAAACTTTTAGTGAAGTAGCTCATCATATTACAGCTGGGAAGTCGACTCTCTCAGCGGTTCTCTTATCAATTAGACCCGAAAAGTTGAAAGATGAAGGAAAAAAGTTAAGCCATGTATCTGGTGATAAAACAAATAAAAACAACATTATCACCATTTTCCCATATTCGAATAAAACAAATTAAA
This sequence comes from Penaeus vannamei, assembly GCF_003789085.1. Lineage (NCBI taxonomy): Eukaryota > Metazoa > Arthropoda > Malacostraca > Decapoda > Penaeidae > Penaeus > Penaeus vannamei. Next base: position 10,723 of record NW_020870626.1, read on the forward strand.
AAAAAATTATCACATTTTCCTTCGAATGATAAATAATAAAAAAAGATAAAACAAATTAAAAAAACATTATCACCATTTTCCTTCGAATGATAAAAATAAAAAAAATAAACAAATTCAAAAAAACAGAACAAAACATTATCACCATTTTCCTTCGAATAATGTTGTACCTCTGTATTTTTCTGTGCCTATAACCTATACAAAAGATGAATTCGAAAGCAAACTACCAAATAAAATGCGATGATCGTATGAATAAAACAACAGACAATAACTAAATCAAACACGCAGTCATACAGTCGGCCGTTTTACATAATCATCTGAGCCAGTCCTTCGTCTTTTAAGATTATCACACATATTTTTCCCCAATTCCCTCTTCCATTCTCTCGCTCCCTCTCCTCTCCCCCCTTCCTCCCCTCCAGCATCCCAGCACCGTCGCCAGCACAGACCGGGCCAAAGGAGATCGTCTGCTGGCGCCGATCACCCACTCCTTCCGGTAATCACTCGAGTTTGGCCAAAAAAGGACAAAAAAGGACAAAAAGGACAAAAAGGGACAAAAAAGGACCCCGTCTTGTTTGGATGAGGAAGGGCCGGAGTCGGGGATTTCCCTCTCTCCTCCTAATTGCCCTTCCTGCCTCTGTTGACAAGGGGAAGATCAGATGCTGGGAAGCCTTAGCGTGCGAGGGATTTCAAGCTGCGTTTCGTGGTGTCCTCCCGCGGGAATGCGACAGGGCGAAGGAAGGGCTTTACATCTGTTTGTTAAAGGTTTTAGATAAACTACTTAAAGAAATCTGCAGAATAATTGTTTAAGTATTGCTAGGGCGGATACCGGGATGTACTTCTAGAGAATGTATAAGTAAAAGAGAAAACAAACATAAACTATCAAAATAAAGTCAATATTGCCAGCTGTCCAGTTTTCCCTCCAAACCGGTCGCACAGCCCCACTGCAAAAGAACAGCACCTGTCAGCGCTGGTCATTTATTGGTTGCTGTTAGTACATTTCACCCATACCAATAGAGAGCGTGTACACAGCTCTAATAACCTGACAGAGAATGAAGAGCAGACAACGGACGATCTGTTTCTAAATGGTAGGAATTCTTCACTCCGGCTACAATTAACTGCAGAAATTCTTCACTGGCTGCAAATACCTCTCCCTTCGGTATGCACTTGTCTGTTTCCTTCGTTCGCTCCGGGAGCAAGGGGTCGCTCATCCAGAAGGGCGTTGGCAACACCCTCTTCCAGCATTCAGCACACCCAGATTTACACCCATAGACATCGCACACAAGGACACACGCGCTCGTATACGAATTTCCTTCATGGAGGCAAGGCAGTTCGTGAGCCTGAGGACAAGCAGCACATCCGAGAGATTTAAGAGAGGGCTAAATATGCATGTGGACGAAGCCGCCGAAAGAGAGAGATAAAAGAGAATGCAGGGCGAACTTGGAAAGCAATAATCATAAAAAAGTCATGTTGCAAAGACACGTCATCTGCTATGAATTGTCTAGCAAATGGTCGAATAGAAGTTATGAATTATGAGCTGTAAGAATCCATATTAAATGTGTGAATGAGGTTTCACGAATGTACGGAGTAAATAGAGAAATAGATAGATAGACAGATAGACAGATAGATAGATAGATAGATAGATAGATAGATAGATAGACAGACAGACAGACATAGATAAATAGATAAATAGATAGATAAATAAAAATGAAAAAAGAAAAAAATATTTTACAGAGGTACAAAATTATTCGAAGGAAAATGAAGAGTTTTCCATGTTTGAAATATCTTTATGAAAACCGAAGAAGGAGGGATGGCAGACAGGAAAAAGAGACACGGGGGAAATAGGAACATAGGATAAAAGAGACGGAGGCTAAAGAACGAGGTATGAGAACAACAACGAAATAGATAGAGAGAAGAGAAAATAAACGAATATACAGTAGAAAAGGAGGTAAGGAATTAAAAAAATACAAAAAAAGAGACACAGGAAAACAAACAAGCCAAAAGAAAAAAAAGAAAGGAAGGAGATAGACAAAAATAATAATAGAAACTCGTGATGTATAGAAAAGAAAAGACAGCAATAATAAAGAGAAAACAGAAGACAGAAGATTCGGGAAAAGATGGAAAAGAAAAAAGAAGCCAGAAAGGGAGAGCAAAGAGAGACAGAAGAATATCGAAAACTGAAAGAAGGAGAAAGAGCGAAATAAGAAAGAAAAATGGGGTGAAGCGAAGAGAGGGAAGAGAGGAAGGTGAAGATAATTTAGGCGTAAGAGGAATGGAGACAGCGAATAGCGTAAGGTGACGAAAGAGGGAGGAAAGTATAGAGGCAAGGAGAAAATATGGAAGAGGGAGTGAATAAAATGTTGAAAAGGGAAGAGAGGACAAGGCAGAGGACGAAAGAAGGAAGAGAGGGAAGCTGCAATAAAGCAGGAAGTCTTGAGGGCGGAAGGAGGTAGTAGGGAAGGTCGGGCGATCTATGAGGTTCGAGACACGACGAACCCTCTCTCCTCTCTCTCTCCCTCTCCTTCCTCCCTTCTCCCTCTCTCTCTCTCCCTTCCCTCCCTTTCCCTCTCTCTCCTCTCCCTTCCTCCGTTCTCTCTCTCTCCCCCCTCCCCTTCTTCATTCTCCTCTCTCTCCTCTCCTCCTCCTTTTTCCTTCTCCTTCTCTCTCCCCCCCTCCTCCCCTTTTTCCTCTTCTCTTCTCCTCTCCTCCTCCTCCCTCCTCTTCTCTTCCTTCCTCCCCCTTGCCCCCCTTCCTTCTTCCCTTCTCTCTCTCCTCCCCCTCCCCTTCTCCCTCTCCTCCCTCCTCCTCTCCTCCCCTTCCTCCTCTCCTCTCTCCCTTCTTCTCTCTCCCTCTCTTCTCCCCCTCCTCCCTTCCCTTCTCCTTCTCTCTCTCCCCTCCTCCCTTCTTCCCTTTCTCTCTCTCTCCCCCCCCCTTCATCCCTTCCTCTCCCTCTCCTCTCTCTCCTCCCCTCGCCCTTCCCTCTCCCTCTCTCCCTCTCCTCCTTTTTCCTTTCTCCTTCTCTCTCCTCCCCTCATCCTTTTTCCTTCTCTCTCCTCCCCTCCTCCTCCCCTTCTTCCCTTCCCCTCTCCTTCTCCTCCCCTTTCCCTCTCTCCCCTCTCTCCCTCCTTCCTTCCTCTCCCTCTTCCAGTCCAGACAGGCTCTCTCACTCCAAGTCCTTTCCACTTCCCATACGCGAAGTTAGATGTCTCCTCACTTTCCCTCCTTTCGTGTCACGCTTCCTTCACCCCCCCCCCGTCTCCCCTTCCCTCTACCACCCCCCATCTCCTCTTCCTACTCTCTCTCTTCTCCTCACCCTAATCCCCCCCACGTCCACCCGTCTCTCCTCCCCCTCCCCCATCTCTCCTCCTAACCCCCCCTATCCTCCTCCTCTCCCTACCCCCCCCCGTCTCCCCCGTCTCCTTCTTACCCCACCCCTCATCCCCCTAACTCTACCCCCGTCCCCCGATCTCTCTCCCTTCCCCTTCCCCTCCCTCTCCTCTCCTACCTCCCCCCCGTCTGCGTCTCCTCTCCCCCACCCCATCCCCCTAAACTCTTCCCCGTCCCCCGAGTTCCTCTCCCTACCCCCTCTTCCCCCTCTCTCCCTCTTCCCCATCCCGGCTCTTCTCCATCCCAGCATCTGACATCCACGTGTGTTTGGATGCCAAGTTTATGGCGTCGCCGGTGCCGCTGGAGGAGGCATGAGGCCAGTGCCATTTGCGGGGAAGAGGAGGAGGGGAAGGAGGAGGGGAAGGAGAGAGGAAGGAGAGGGGAAGAGGGGAAGGAGAGGGGAAGGAAAGGGAAGGAGAGGGGAGGGGAGGGGAAGGAGAGAGGAAGACAGGGGAAGAGGAGGAGGGGAAGGGAGGGGAAGAGGAGGGGAGAGGGGGAGGGGGGAGGGGAAGGAGAGGAAGAGGGGAAGGAGAGGGGAGAGGGGGGGAGAGGAGGGGAAGAGGAGGGGGGAGAGGGGAGGAAGGAGAGGGGAAGGACGGGGAAGAGGAGGGGAGGGGAGGGGAAGGAGAGGAAGGGGGAGAGGGGAAGAGGGGGAAGGACAGGGAAGAGGAGGTTAAGGGGAGGGGCGAGGGGAAAGGAGAGGGGAAGGAGGGGAAAGAGGAGGGGAGGGAGGGAGGGAGAGGGGGGAGGGGAAGAGGAGGAGAGGAGGAGGAGAAGGAGAGGGGAAGGAGAGAGGGAGAGGGAAGGGGACAGGAGGAGAGGAGGGGAAGGAGAGGGGAAGGGGAGGAAGGAGAGGGAGAGGGGGAAGAGGAGGAGGGAAGGAGAGGAAGGGAGGGA
>NW_020870626.1:25000-30000 GCF_003789085.1 Penaeus vannamei
TTCGAATAATTTTGTACCTCTGTAAAATGATTTTTTTTTTTCTTTTTTATCTTTTTATTTATCTATTTATTATCTATTTATCTATCTATCTATCTATCTATCTGTTTGTCTGTCTATCTATCTATCTATCTATCTATTTACTCCGTACATTCGTGAAACCTCATTCACACATTTAATATGGATTCTTACAGCTCATAATTCATAATTTCTATTCGACCGTTTGCTAGATAATTCATAGCAGATGACGTGTCTTTGCAACATGACTTTTTTTATGATTATTGCTTTCTAAGTTCGCCCTGCATTCTCTTTTCTCTCTCTCTTTCGGCGGCTTCGTCCACATGCATATTTAGCCCTCTCTTAAATCTCTCGGATGTGCTGCTTGTCCTCAGGCTCACGAACTGCCTTGCCTCCATGAAGGAAATTCGTATACGAGCGCGTGTGTCCTTGTGTGCGATGTCTATGGTGTAAATCGGGTGTGCTGAATGCTGGAAGAGGTTGTTGCCAACGCCCTTCTGGATGAGCGACCCCTTGCTCCCGGAGCGAACGAAGGAAACAACAAGTGCATGCCGAAGGGAGAGGTTTCTGCAGTTAATTGTAGCCGTGAAGAATTTCTGCAGTTAATTGTAGCCGGAGTGAAGAATTCCTACCATTTAGAAACAGATCGTCCGTTGTCTGCTCTTCATTCTCTGTCAGGTTATTAGAGCTGTGTACACGCTCTCTATTGGTATGGGTGAAATGTACTAACAGCAACCGATAAATGACCAGCGCTGACAGGTGCTGTTCTTTTGCAGTGGGGCTGTGCGACCGGTTTGGAGGGAAGACTGGACAGCTGGCAATATTGACTTTATTTTGATAGTTTATGTTGTTTTCTCTTTTACTGATACATTCTCTAGAAGTACATCCCGGTATCCGTCCTAGCAATACTTAAACAATTATTCTGCAGATTTCTTTAAGTAGTTTATCTAAAACCTTTAACAAACAGATGTAAAGCCCTTCCTTCGCCCTGTCGCATTCCCGCGGGAGGACACCACGAAACGCAGCTTGAAATCCCTCGCACGCTAAGGCTTCCCAGCATCTGATCTTCCCCTCGTCAACAGAGACAGGAAGGGCAATTAGGAGGAGAGAGGGAAATCCCCGACTGCGGCCCTTCCTCATCCAAACAAGACAGGGTCCTTTTTTGTCCCTTTTGTCCTTTTTTGTCCTTTTGTCCCTTTTTTGTCCTTTTTTTGCCAAAACTCGAGTGATTACCGGAAGGAGTGGGTGATCGGCGCCAGCAGACGATCTCCTTTGGCCCGGTCTGTGCTGGCGACGGTGCAGGGATGCTGGGAGGGGAGGCGAAGGGGGGAGAGGGAGAGGGAGCGAGAGAATGGAAGAGGGAATTGGGGTAAAAATATGTGATAATCTTAAAAGACGAAGGACTGGCTCAGATGATTATGTAAAACGGCCGACTGTATGACTGCGTGTTTGATTTAGTTATTTGTCTGTTTTTTATTCATACGATCACCGCATTTTATTTGGTAGTTTGCTTTCGAATTCATCTTTTGTATAGGTTATAGGCACAGAATTTTTTTTACAGAGGTACATTATTCGAAGGAAAATGATATGTGAATTGAAGTAATTTGTTTTATCTTTTTTTATTTTTTTATTATTCGAAGGAAAATGGTGATAATGTTTTTTTTTTCTAAGTAATTTCTTTATCTTTTTTTATTTTTTTATTATTCGAAGGAAAATGGTGATAATGTTTTTTTAATTTGTTTTATTTATTTATTTTTCTTTTTATAATTCGAAGGAAAATGGTGATTATTTTTTAAGTAATTTGTTTTATCTTATTATTATTATTATTATTATTATTATTATTCGAAGGAAAATGGTGATAATGTTTTTTTTGTTTAAGTAATTTGTTTTATCTTTTTTATTATTCGAAGGAAAATGGTGATAATGATTTTTTTTAAGTATTTTTTTATTTTTGTATATTTTTTATTATTCGAAGGAAAATGTCGATAATGTTTTTTTATTTGTTTTATTTTTTTTGTATTTTTTATTATTCAAAGGAAAATGTGATAATTGTTTTTTTCAAGTAATTTATTTTATTACCAGGTTGGCTTTTTTTTTCCATCATTCAACTTTTCGTGTCTAATTGATAAGAGAACCGCTGAGAGAGTCGACTTCCCAGCTGTAATATGATGAGCTACTTTACTAAAAGTTTTTTATGTCTGCGGTCGCTTTGACCTTATTATATTCGTAGCCACAGGTCAGAGGTCACGGTCAGCGGCTTGGCTTGTGACGAGGGCGGTCCCGGACGACGCTGTTCTTGGGGTGCAGAGAACTTTTTCGAAATAGGAGAACAAGGTTGATGCTCTGTGTTGTTAGCTACGTCACGCACGAATGGCAGTGTTGCTGGTTATTAGGAACGAAAATAAAATGTTGCGGAATGCGAAGAACTTGTAGTGACTGTTGTTGTTGTTTTGTTGTTGTTTCCTTCTTGCTTTTAAGCGAATTGGTATTGTTATCATTCTAAATCTAGTGTCTGGGAAAAAAATGTATTATTCCCTCATTTCTGATATCATGACTGTTTTTTTTATTATTATTTACTTATTTTTTTATATTTTATTTATCTTTTTTTTTGAGTTAGAGCCTCCCTGATATAATTAGTGAAAGGAAGAGAGATAGGCCTATAAGGTGCTGTAGGTCGCGACAATTATTTGCTTATTCGGTCCCTTCCTTGCATTATTAATTTATCATCATTATTTTTTTTCTTTTATTCTTTTATTTTTCAATTCTTTATTTTTTTTAACGCATTTCAAATCGAGAAAACAGACAAAAAAGCGGCATTGGTGCCATCTGTGATTATTTTTCTTTAAAAACATTCAGGATTGTCAAGCGATGGCATAGCTTCCTTCTCGTCTCTCTCTCTCTCTCTCTCTCTCTCTCTTTTCTTTCTCTCTCACTCTCTGTCTGTCTGTCTTTCTCTCTCTTTCTCTGTCTCTCTGTCTCTGTCTCTGTCTCTCTCTCTCTCTCTCTCTCTCTCTCTCTCTCTCTCTCTCTCTCTCTCTCTCTCTCTCTCTCTCTCTCGTCTCTCTCTCTCTCTCTCTTCTTTCTTTCTCTCTCACTCTCTGTCTCTGTCTGTCTCTCTATCTCTCTCTCTCTCTCTCTCTCTGTCTGTCTGTCTTTCTCTCTCTCTTCTTCTCTTGTCTCTGTCTCTCTGTCTGTCTGTCTCTCTCTCTCTCTCCCTCTCTCTCCTCTCCTCTCTCTCTCTCTCCTCTCTCTCCTCTCTCTCTCTCTCTCTCTCTCTTCTCTCTCTTCTTCTCTCTCTCTCTCTCTTTCTTTCTCTTCTCTCTCACTCTCTGTCTCTGTCTGTCTGTCTCTCTCTCTCTCTCTCTGTCTCCTCTGTCCTCTCCCTCTTTCTCCTCTCTCTCTCCTCTCTTTCTCTCTCTCCACTCTTCTGTCTGCCTGTCTGTCTCTGCGTCTGTCTCCCTCTCTCCTCTCTTCTCTCTCCTCTCTTTCTTTCTCTCTCACTCTCTTCTTCTGTCTGTCTTGTCTGTCTTTCTCTCTCTCTCTTTCTCTCTCTCTCTCTCTCTTCTCCTCTCTCTCTCTCTCGTCTCTCTCTCTCTCTCTCTCCTCTCTCTCTCTCCTCTCTCTCCTCTCTCTCTTCTGTCTCGCTCTCTCTCTCTCTCTCTCTCTCTCTCTCTCTCTCTCTCCTCTCTCTCTCTCTCTCTCTCTCTCTCTCCTCTCTCTCTCTCTCTCTCATCTCTCTTTCTTTCTTACCTTCTCTCTCCTCATTATATATACACACACACACACACACACACACACACACACACACACACACACACACACACACACACCACACACACACACACACACACACATACATCACACATATATAATATATTATATATATATATATATATATATATTATATATACATATAATATATATATATTACACACAATATATGAGAAGGAGAAGCAGAGAAGAGACTAGAACGAGGAGAAGAAAGGAGAGCGAGATAAGTAGATAGACATTATAGATAAATTAGATAGATAATATGAAAATTATGTCTGTATGTTATAGATACGTATAGATATATATTATATATATATATATATATAAATAATATATAATATATATTCATTTATGTATTCATTTATTTATTTATCTATACATACAAACATACATACATACATTACAATATATATATATATATAATATAATATATATATATATATATATATATATATAATATATAAATTATATAAGACTCAAGTCTTCTAAACGAAAATGTGTCGGGAATCAAAAAAGCCGACAAGGCCCATGAAATCAGCGGCGCCCTCAACCCACCCAACGCAAGTGAGCAAGATTCGGTGTGGCGATTAAAAATGAACCTATCATGTGACAAATGTGGAAAGGATGAATGAAACGAATATCTTCACAATACAAGAATTTATTAATAACCGGTTTTCATATATCTTCGTCATGAAATACATGTATGTGAAGGATATCTTCTCATTCATACCTTCCACATTTGGCATAAAAAGCCGAGGTGACCGCGCCTTAGGCTGTAAGACCTCGAGGAGGAGACAGAAGCAACGTCGATCGCTACGGAGGGAGGCAGAGGGAGAGGAGGAAGGAGAGGCAGAGGAGGGAGGGAAGGGAGAGGAGGGAGGGAGAGGAAGAGGAGGAGAGAGGAGAGGAGGAGGAGAAGAGAAGGAGGGAGCGGAGAGGGAGAGGGAGGGAGGAGAGGGAGAGAGGAGGGGAGAGGGGGAGGAGGAGGCAGGGGGAGAGGAGAGGAGAGGAGGAGGAGAGGAGGGAGGGAGAGGGAAGAGGAGGAGAAGGAGAGGGAGGAGGAGAGGAGAGGAGAGGAGGGAGGAGAGGGAGAGGGAGGGAAGGGAGAGGGGAGGAGGGAGGGAGAGAGAGCGAGGGAGGAGAGCGGGAGAGGGAGGAGGAGAGGGATGAGGGATGGAGGAGAGGAGAGCGGAGGGAGGGGAGGGAGGAGGCAG
>NW_020870626.1:35000-37500 GCF_003789085.1 Penaeus vannamei
GGTCAGGAGGCCATGAGGAGTCAGGAAGGCCATGAGGGTTCAGGAGGCCACGAGGAGTCAAGCGCCATGAGGAGTCAGGAGGCCTGAGGAGGTCAGAGGCCGTGAGGAGTCAGGAGGCCATGAGGAGAGGAGCCATGAGGAGGGTTCAGGAGGAGGGTCAGTGAGGCCATGAGGGTCAGGAGGCCATGGGAGGTCAGGAGGCCATGGGAGTCAGGAGGCCATGAGGAGGTCAGGAGGCCATGAGGAGGTCAGGAGGCCATGAGGAGGTCAGGAGGCCATGAGGAGGTCGTGAGGAGGCCATGAAGGAGGTCAGGAGGAGGCCATGAGGAGGTCAGGAGGCCATGAGGAGGTCAGGAAGGCCGTGAGGGTGAGGAGGTCAGGAGCCATGAGGAGGTCAGGAGGCCATGAGGAGGTCAGGAGGCCAGGAGGCCATGAGGAGGTCAGGAGGCCTGAGGAGGTCAGGAGAGGAGGTCAGGAGGCCATGAGGAGGTCAGGAGGCATGAGGAGGTCAGGAGGCCATGAGGAGGTCAGGAGGCCATGAGGAGGTCAGGAGGCCATGAGGAGTCAGAGGCCATGAGGAGGTCAGGAGGCCATGAGGAGGTCAGGAGGCCATGAGGAGGTCAGGAGGCCATGAGGAGGTAGGAGGCAGGAGGTCAGGAGGCCATGAGGAGGTCAGGAGGCCATGAGGAGGTCAGGAGGCCGTGAGGAGGTCAGGAGGCCATGAGGAGGTCAGGAGGCATGAGGAGGAGGCCAGGAGGCCATGAGGAGTGAGGAGGTAGGAGGCATGAGGAGGTCAGGAGGCCATGAGGAGGTCAGGAGGCATGAGGAGTCAGGAGGCCATGAGGAGGTCGGAGGCCGTGAGGAGGGCAGGAGGCCATGAGGAGGTCAGGAAGGGGGAGGAGGCATGAGGAGGGTCAGGAGGGGCCATGAGGAAGGTCGTCAGGAGCATGAGAGGTCAGGAGGCCATGAGGAGGTTCGAAAGGAGGCANAAAAAAAAAAATCCTTTGAAGGGAAATCCTGCAAATCCTTCGAAGGGAAATCTTGTAATCCTTCGTCAAACATCCCTGAAATGCACGTGCGTTACTTAAGAGAGAGAAAGCACAAGACGTTGGCCAAGAGCGCGCGAGACGCAGGCAAGTGACAAGTCCTTTTATGGAAAAAAAAAAAAAAAAAAAAAAAAAAATACCGAAGTCTCCCCCTGTTATTTTTTTTTTTTTTTATTTTTTTTTTTTTTGAGCCTTCTCGTGTGTGTGTGTGGAAATCGGCCGATTTAATGCTGCAGTCTAGTTATTTAGGTCGATTTTTTTTCCTTGCTTCATTTTATTGTTAAGACATGGAAAATTAATTTATTTTTTATTTTTTTCCTTTTTTATATATACAGACAAACACGAATATATTATTTTTTAATTTATTTCTATTTATTTATATACAGACAAACACGAATATATTATTTTTTATTTATTTCTATTTTTTATATACAGACAAACACGAATATATATTTTTTTTATTTATTTCTATTTTTTTATATACAGACAAACAAGAATATATTTCCTCCAAGTTGACAGCTTAAAATATTGCAAAGTTCCTGGAATGCTAAGAGATTGACCTCAAAACTTGACCTTGGAAGACTAGACGTAAAACTTTCTTATCAAAACCTTACCTCATTTTCCATCTTTATTCTAAGAAAAAATAAAGAAATCAAACTCACAAAAAAACAAACAAACAAACAAACACTTCCTCCCCGAAAAATATTCAATGATGACGAAAAAAAACAAATTGAATAAGAAAATAATAATAATAATAATAGCGATAACAAAATGATAATAATAATAATAATGATGATGATAGATGATGATGATGATGATAACAATAACAACAACAACAATAATAATAATATTAATGATAATGATAATAGTAATAGTAATAATAATCATAATAAAATAAAACAATAATAAATAATAATAAATAATAATAATAATAATAATAATAATAATAATAATAATGATAATAATAATGATGATAATAACAATAACAATAATGATAATAATAATAATGATAACAATGATAGTACTACTACTACAAATAAAATCATAATGATAACAATGATAATGATAAGAATGATACTAACGATAATAATGATTGATAATAATGATAATATAGTAATAATAATAATGAATGATAATAATAATAATGATAATGATAACAATAATAATAATAATAATAAAAATAATAATAATAATAATAATAATAATAATAATAATAATAACAATAATCAAAACAACAAAAATGATGATAATGATATCAATAACAATAATTACAATAATAATAATACCTATAATAATAATACCAATAACAATAATAATAAAAATAATATCAATAATAATAATATTAACAATAACAATGTCAATAACAATGATAACAAAAATAATAATAACAATTGTACTACTACTACTATAATATAAAATAATAAAATTTTGAAAAAATGATAATAATAATAACA
>NW_020870626.1:42500-50000 GCF_003789085.1 Penaeus vannamei
GAGAGAGAGAGAGAGAGAGAGAGAGAGAGAGAGAGAGGAGAAAGAGAGACAGGGGNGAGGATGAAGGAGAGAGAAGAAGGGAAGGAAGAGAGAAAGAAAGGATGAAGGAGAGAGAGAGAGCAGAGAGAGAGAGAGAGAGAGAGAGAGACGAGAGGATGACGAGATGAGGAGAGACGAGATGAAGAAGAGAGACCAGAGAGAATGAGAGAGAGAGAGAGATAAAACGAAAATGAAAAAAGAGGAAGAAAGGAAGAGAAAAAATATCGAAAAAAATAGAAAATAATCACAAAGGAAAACGAACGATAAGAAAAGAAAAGAATGAAAGTGGGACTAAGCGGTGAAATGAAATAAAAATGAATGAGAGCGGAGAAGAGAGGGAGAGAGGGCGAAGAGAGAGAGAGGAAGAGAAAGACGAAGAGGAGAGAGAAGGAGACAGACGAAGAGGCAGAGATCAGGAGAAAGACGAAGAGGAGAGAGCAGGGAGAAAGACTAAGAGGAGGGAGAGGGAGAAAGACGAAGAGGAGAGAGAGGGAGAAAGACGAAGAGGAGAGAGAGGGAGAAAGACGAAGCAGGGATGAGAGAAAGGATGAAGGGGAAGAAAGCTGGATGGAAAGGAAAATACGGCAATAAAGATTGAAAAGTAAGCATGAAAGTAAATAAACGTCTTTCATCTACACGCGGTAGAATTCTCGTGCCTGTGTCTTTATTCTTGTATTTCATATCTGTTTCTGCCGATCTATCTTTTTTTTTGTATAGATTTAGTTATGTAGCTGCTCACCTCCCTGTCTCTTGCCTTTGTCTCTTTTGTCTCTTTTCTCTTTCTCTCTCTCTTCTGCTTCTATTCTCTCTCTCACTCTGTCTTCTCTCTCTCTCTTCTCTTCTTTGGTGTCTTTCATTCTCTCTCTCTCTCTCTTAACTGTCTGTCTTCTCTCTCTCTCTCTCTCTGTTTGTCTTTCTTTCTCTCTCTCTCTCTCTTTTGTCTTGTCTCTCCTCTTCTCTCTCTTTTGTGTCTCTCTCTCTCTCTCTTTGTGTCTCTCTCTCTTTCCTCTGTACTGTCTGTCTTCTTTCTCTTCTTTCTCTTTGTGTCTGTCTTCTCTCTCTCTCTCCTTCTCTGTCTTTTCTCTCTCTCTCTCTTCTGCTCTGTCTTTCTTTTCTCTCTCTCCTGTCAGTCCTCTCTCTCTCTCTGTCAGTCCTCTCCTCTCTCTTCTCTCTCTTTGTTCTTGTCTTTCTCTCTCTCTCATGTCTTCTTTTTCTCTTCTCTCTTCATTCTCTCTCTGTCTGTTCTTCTCTCTCTCTGTCTGTCTTCTCTTCTCTCTCGGTCGTCTTTCTCTCTTCGTCTGTCTGTCCTTCTCTCTCTCTTCTCTCTCTCTGTTCTGTCTTCTCTCTCTCTTTTTGTCTTTTCTTCTTCTCTCTCCTCTGTCTGCCTGTTCTATTCTCTCTCCTCTGTCTGTTCTGCCTTTCCTCTCTCTTTTCCAAAACACATATTATAAACTCTATCTCCTACCCATTTATTTGTATGATCTATTCAACTATCGATTTATTCTATTCTACCTATTTTATCTTAACTATCTATCAATAACCATTATTTCTTTGATTCTAAAACACATTATTCTCCCTTATTCACATTTTCTTAATAATTCATTTTCTATTTCCTCTCATACTTTCTTCATTCCTTCTTTTCTCATTCTCTTCCATTTTCACCATTTTCCTTCATCTTCATTCCACCTTCCTTTTTCCATCTTACCCTTCTTCATCTCCTATCCCTTATTCCCTTCTTCATTTCTTCTTCCATTTTCCGCATGTTTCTCCAACTTCACTTCTCTTCTTCCTTTCTTTATCCGTATTACTTTTTAATTCATTTACTTCTTCATAGTTTCATACTATCATATCTTCTTTTTATTCCCATCTTACCTTTCGCTATCTTTTTTACCCCTATTACCCTTATTCGTTTCCCTTCCTATCCATAAGTTCTCTTCCCGTTTTTTCTCCGTCTCTTTCTTATTTTCTCTTACGTTACTTTTACATCTACTCCTATCTCCCTATCCCTGTTCCTTATCGTACTCATTTCTTACGTTCTTCACCTCCTTATACACATTTTCCCGTCTACCCTCTCATCTCCTTTCATCCCTATCTATCATTCGTCTCTCACCATTCTTCACATCCTTTCCTTCTCTCCTATATCATTTACATCTACTCCTACACCCCCTACCTTTCTTTTACTTTCTCCATTCTTCTTTCGTCCACTCTCACTACTAATTTAACTCCTATTCAATTACCTCTCCTCTCCAATACTACTCCTATTATTATATCTACTCCTATCCTTATTTGCTTTATTCCATTCCCTATTATCTCTCTACCTCTCCTCTCCTTCCTCTTCCCCAATCCGACTATCTACCCCTCACTTCTCCCATACTCCTATTATTCTCCATTCTATCTCTCTTCCCATTCGTTTCCCTCGCCCATTCTCTCTTACGCCAGTCACGTGTCAACAAAGGTCCTAATATATAGCGTCTTCGCTTTCAAGATTGAAGAAGGTGGGTAGGAATAGGATGGGTAGGGAGGATGGGGGGGAAGTGATGGAGGGGGAGGGGAGGGGAGTGGGGGTTAGGATGGGATGGGGAGGGAGGGGTGGAGGTGTGGAGGGAGGAGGCAGGAGGGGTAGGGGAGAAGAGGGGGGGAGGTATGGGTAGGGAAGGATGGAGGGGGATGGGAGGAAGAGAGGAAGGGAGAAAAACGTGATAAGGAGGGATGGGGAGGGGAGGCAAGGCAGGAGTAGGAGAAGGAGAAAGAAGGGGGGGGAGAATAGGAGGGAATAGGGATAAAAAAAGAGGGAAGGACGGAGGGGAGGGGAAAGAAGGGAAGAGGGGAGGAGACAAAGGAGAGAGAGAGACGGAGGAGGGTGGAGGACGAGGGAGAAAGAGGGGTGAAGAGGGGGAAAAGGAATGAAGGAATTGGATGGGGGATAGGTAAGGATGGAGGAGAAGAAGGAAAGGAAGAGGAGGAGGGATAAATGGAGGATAGGGGTAAGGACAGAGGGGAGAAGAGGGGAAGAGGGAAGGTAAGCGGACGACGAAAGGGAAGAGGAGAAGAAGAGAATAAAGGAGGGAGAAAGAGGGGGTAAGGAGGGAGGGGATAAAGGATTAGAGAGGAAGAGGGAGGAGAGGGGAAAAGGAATAGGATAGTGAATAGGGGTAAGGAAGAATGGAGTGATAAAAGAAGAAGAATGAAGAAAGGAGGAGAAAGGAAGAGGGAGGAGCAGAAAATAAGGGAAAGGGGTAAGAAGGAGAAAAGAGAAAGTAGGAGACAGATGAAAGTGGATGGAAAGAAATGGTGGATAGAGATATGGCGGAAGAGAATGGGGAGAAAGAAGAAAGAGGTGGAGAAAAGGAAGAGGAAAGGAGGAGAGAGACGGGTGAATAGGGGAAGGAAAGCGAAGAAAGGAGGAATAGGAATAATATAAAGAAAAAATTGAAAGAAGCGACAAGAAGAGAGACAAAAAGATAATGACCAAAAAAAAAAAAAATTAAAAAAAAAGAAATTAAGATTAAACAAACGAACAAACCAAACAAGAAGACGAAGAAGACAATCAAAGACATTAAATAAAAAAAGGAAAATAAAGAATAAAACAGAAGGAATCCACCGAATCCAGCCATAGGTAAGAGTGCCATAAGAGTGCCATAAAAGTGCCATCCATTAAGGCGTAACCCGCGTCATCCACAGCTCCGACGTCCACACTCAGGCAGGCACTCCAACGCCCTGGCACCTTGGCACTCTCGCATCCTGACCGTCTGGCCCCTTGGCACTCTGGTGTTCTGGATTATTGTACTCACTGTCATGGTATTTGGTATTCTGTTGTTCGAGGAAATGGTATCATATCTACATCTCCTCCCTCCCTTCCTCTTTCCCTGTCCTCCTTCATTCCTCTCCTTCACGTCTCCTCCCCCTTCCCCCCCTTTATTCTTTTTTTTTTTTTTTTTTTTCCCCCTTTCCCTCTCCCTCTCCTCCTTCCTCTCTTCTCCCTCCTCTTTCCCTTCCCCTCATGTTCCCTTCCTCCTCCTCCTTCCCCTCACTCCTCCCCCTCAGCCTCCTTTCTCCTCCCTCATCCCCCTCTTCCTCTTCCTCCTTCCCTCCTTCCCCCTCCTTGTCTCCTTCCCTTCATCCCCTTTCCCTCCTCCCTCCTTCCCCTCCCCTCTTCACCTTCCTCCTTCCCCTTATCCCTTTCCCTCCTCCTCTTCCCCTCCCCTCCCCCTCGCCCTCCCTCATCCCTTTCCTCCTCCTCCTTTCCCCTCCCCTCTCCCTCCTTCATCCCCCTTTCCCTCCTCCTCCTTCCCCTCCCCTCCCCCTCCTCCCTCCTCTTCCCTTCATCCCCTTTCCTCCTCTCTTCCCCCCCCCCTCCCCTCTCCCCCTCTTCCCGGTACTTGATACCTTGGCACTGCTGACCGTGGTACTCTTACTTCATACCATTCTGGCACCCTGACAGTTTAGTATTCCGATACCCTGGTACCATAACACCTTGAACTCTGACTTCTAGGTACTGGCACCGCGGGGAGAGAATCCCGATCACCTCCCCCCCCTGAGGTAATTGAGTGGCACCGTCGGGTCGGGACTCTGCGTCTGAAGACCCTGGTACCATACACTTGGCACTCTGAGTCTTGGTACTGGCACGCGTGGAGAGAGTGCGTCGCCCCCCCACCGCCTCCTGAGTAATTGAGTGGCACCGTCGGGTCGGAAATTCTGCCGTCTGAGACCCTGGTACCATAAACACCTTGGCACTCTTGACTGTCTGGGTACTGGCACCGCGTGGAGAGAGTGCAGATCAACACCCCCTTCCGAGGTAATTGAGTGGCACCGTCGGGTCGGGGATTCTGCCGTCTGAGACCCTGGTACCATAACACCGTGGCACTCTGACTTCTGGGTACTGGCACCGCGTGGAGAGAGTGCCAGATCAACACCCCCCCCCTTCCGAGGTAATTGAGTGGCACCGTCGGTCGGGGATTCTGCCGTCTGAGACCCTGGTACCATACACCGTGGCACTCTACTTCTGGTACTGGCAACCCGGCGTGGAGAGAGTGCCAGATAACCCCCCTCCCCCTCCCCCGAGGTAATTGAGTGGCACCGTCAGTCGGGGACTCTGCCCGTCTGAGACCCTGGTACCATAACACCGTGGCACTCTGACTTCTGGGTACTGGCACCGCGTGGAGAGAGTGCCAGATTCGACCCCCTCCCCCCAGGTAATTGAGTGGCCACCGTCGGGTCGGGGATTCTGCCGTCTGAGACCCTGGTACCCATAACACCTTGGCACTCTTGACTTCTGGGTACTGGCACCGCGTGGAGAGAGTGCCAGATCGACCCCCTCCCCCTCCCCCCTGCGGTAATTGAGTGGCACCGTCGGGTCGGGATTCTGCCGTCTGAGACCCTGGTACCATAACACCGTGGCACTCTGACTTCTGGGTACTGGCAACCGCGCGTGGAGAGAGTGCCAGATCAACACCCCCCCCCCGAGGTAATTGAGTGGCACCGTCGGGTCGGGGATTCTGCCGTCTGAGACCCTGGTACCATAACACCTTGGCACTCTACCTTCTTGGTACTGGCACCGCGTGGAGAGAGTGCCAGATCCACCCCCCTCCCCCTCCCCCCCGAGGTAATTGAGTGGCACCGTCAGGTCCGGGGACTCTGCCGTCTGAGACCCTGGTACATAACACCGTGGCACTCTGACTTCTGGGTACTGGCACCGCGTGGAGAGAGTGCCAGATCGACCCCCTCCCCGGTAATTGAGTGGCACCGTCGGTCGGGATTCTGCCGTCGAGACCCTGGTTACCATAACACACTTGGCACTCTTGACTTCTGGGTACTGGCACCGCGTGGAGAGAGTGCCAGATCGACCCCTCCCCCTCCCCCCATGCGGTAATTGGAGTGGCACCGTCGGTTCGGGGATTCTGCCGTCTGAAGACCTCCTGGTAACCATAACACCTTGGCACTCTGACTTCCTGGACTGACACACCGCGTGGAGAGAGTGCCAGGATCGACCCCCCCCCCCCGCGGTAATTGAGTGGACCGTCGGGCGGGGATTCTGACCGTCTGAGAAGCCCCTGGTACCATAATAACCTGGCACTCTTGACTTCTCGGTAACTGGCACCTGCGCGTGAGAGAGTGCCTAGATCACCCCCCACCCCCCCCAGGTAATTGAGTGGCACCGTCGGGTTCGGGGATTCTGCCGTCTGAGACCCTGGTACCCATAACACCTTGGCACTCTGACTTCTGGGTACTGGCACCTGCGTGGGAGAGAATCCCAGATCACCTCCCCCCCCCTGAGGTAATTGAGTGGCACCGTCGGGTCGGGGATTCCTGCAGGCTGAGGCGCCGTTTATGGTGTGATCAGAGACATGGATGAATATTCAGCGGGAATTTGAGTCTGTCCTCGCTTCCGGTGGGACGGGGGGGGGGGGGGTCGAGGAGGCTCTGTGCGTATGTGTGTGCGTGTGTGTGTGTGTGTGGTGTGTGTGTGTCGTGTGTGGTGTAAGTGTGTGTGTGTGTGTGTGTGTGTGTGTGTGTGTGCGTGTGTGTGTGTGTGTGTGTGTGTGTGTGTGTGTGTGTGTGTGTGTGTGTGTGTGTGTGTGTGTGTGTGTGTGTGTGTGTGTGTGTGTGTGTGTGTGTGTGTGTGTGTGTTGTGCGTGTATGTGCGTATGTATGTATTCATACATTCATAAACATATGCAAGAAAAATAGCCATACTGACAGATCACAAGATACACATGTGAAAGTATATGTGCGTTTACTGCATTTTTATATATATTCAAATAATGGAAATATACATAATTTCATAGTTATAAGATGAATAATCAAACACGATTCCTATATGAATAATGATCAAAGAAAATTACTTTCCCTGAAATATTACACGACGATCTATTTATTTTAAAATGGAATTACTTCAAATCCGATTAATATTTGCAGTTTTTTTTTATTTCCTTTAAAACCAAAGATGACTCTCTTTAATAACAATAACAATTTAATAGCCACCGTGATCGTAACAGAGCTGCTTTTAATAGCATCCACAGACAGGATCATAAATATTTTTATCATCATCATTAAATTGACAATATTGATGACGAGGACAGTGATAGTAATGGTAAGTGTAATGGCAGTAATGAAGATAATGCTAATAATGATAATCATAGTGAAAGGGATAATGAGAAATGATGATAATGTTACAATCATCATAATGATAATAATAATAATGAGAATTAGAATAATCATGATAATGGTAATAACAATAATAATGATGATGGCAATGATGATAAAAAAAATATGATAATGATAAATGATAATAAAAAGGATTATGATAATTATAGCAATGAAAATAACGGTAATGATAATAAAATGATGATGAAAATAATTATAACATAGATAATATAAGAATTTAAAATCAATACTGTCAGCAAAAGACCTTTTTCATATTTAAAACAAAATATATTCTAAATTTGCTGTTGCAAATATTGT
>NW_020870626.1:55000-62500 GCF_003789085.1 Penaeus vannamei
AGAAAATGAAAAACAAACCCAGAGAAATTGAAAAAGAAAAACAGACAGACAGAGAAAGCGAAAGACACCGACATCCTCCCCCCCTCCCACCCGACCCCTCCCCCACCCAAAGCCACAATCCACCACCGAACGCGAGGCGAGCTGACGTCAGAGGGTGATATAGAAAACGGGAAGCAGTTGTTCCCTCCCTAATATGGACGACAACATAAAACTGACTGTGTGTCTATCTCTCTCTTTCGCTCTCTCTCGTCTTTCCTCTCTCCCTCTCCCTCCCTCTCTCTCTCTCTCTCTCTCTCTCTCATCTCTCTCTCTCTCCGTCTCTCTCCTCTCTCTCTCTCTCTCTCTCTCTCTCTCTCTCTCTCTCTCTCTCTCTCTCTCTCTCTCTCCTCTTTTCCTCTCTCTCCTTTCTCTCTCTCGATGTCCCTACTTTGTTCTGTCTCTGTCAATGTCTCTTGTTTCTCTCTCTCTCTCTCCATCTTATCATTTCTTTCCTTTTTCTTTCTTCTCCTCTCTCCTCTCATCTCTTCGTCATTTTCTTTCTTTCCCCCCCCTCTCATCTCTTTCATTCTTTATTTCTTCTTTTCTCTCTCTCTCCTCTTTCCTCTCTCCCTCTCCCTCCCTCCCACCCGCCTCCCTCCCATCCCTCCCTGGCCCTCTCCCTCCCTCCTCTCTCTCCTTTGATCTCCCCGACTTCCCCGACAAACTAACTGGGCTTGTTGCGGGTGTTTCGTCCGCCCATTTCACCGTGACGGGGCCCATGGTGACGAAAGAGATATATAATTTTTCTTTGTCTGTGTCTTCGGTTATAACGGTGATGGTGTCTTTCGTCTCTAATTGTGTGCTTGGGCTGTGCTGGTGATGATGGTGAGTGATAATGATGAATATCCTCATTTTTTTNAGTTATTCAGTTATCAGCTGTTTATGACGATAAACAGAACGACAGTTGTGATGATGAATTGATGAGATAGCAACTAATAATGATGATGAATATAATGATGATAGTAATAACAACAATAACAAACACACCAATTATCATAATGGTAATAAAATTAATAATAGTGATAACATCAATAAAATGATTATAATAATAGTGATAGTAGCAATAATGATGATAACACACAATAATAACAATAATAATGATAATAATAATAATATTTGCATAACAATGATAATAGCAAACAATAATTATAACAAATGATAATAATAATGATAATCATAAACTGATACTGATAACAACAACAAAGCAAAAACAACAATAAAAATAAAAAAAATAATATAAAAAATAATACATAATAATATATAATGATAATAATAATTATAATTAATACCATAATGATAATGATAATAATAATAAAAAAATAATAAAAAATAATAATAGCAAATAATGATAATAATAATAAAAAATAGTGATAATAACAATAACAACAATATGATGATATTGAGAAATAACACCAATAATAATGAGAATAATAATACCAATAATGGCAATAATAATAACAATAACGATAATTACGACAATAATAATAATATAAAGACTAATAATAACAACAATAACAATAATAATGATAAAAAAACAACCAATAACAGTAATATAGTAATAACAATGAATAATAATAACAATAATGACGATAATAATAACGATAAACAAACGAGAATTACAAAACCATCGCTAATTACAAGCAAACCCCAGTGCTAATTAACGCTAATTAAGAGAATTGGCAACACTTTATCATTATCAATTTGCACCTTAATTCCTTCGGGGGGGGGGGGGAGGGGGTGAGGGGAGGGGAGGGTACAATGGATCTACTTACTTTATAAACATTCTAAATAAACATTATAAACATTTATTTCTAAATAAATTATAAACATTTATGTAAAAAAAAAGTCTTCTAATTTTCTCGTTTCTGGGTTTTATTTCTTTCGTTTTTGTTTATTCTCTTTTTCGTCTGTTTCGTTTTATTTCGTACAATAGGATGATTTTTTTTCAGTTTATTGATAGGGGTTGCGTGTTTAATTTTTTTTTTCTGTTTTCTTGTTTATATCATTCGTTCAATTTTTTTTTTTTTTTTATTCTGTCTATTTATCCCTATTTTTTTCTTTCTCTCTTGCTTGTTTTGTGTATATGTTTTATTTTGTTTTACGAGAATTTTACTTTTTTCTCTCTTCTTGTGAGTTTACTTTTTAATGCCCTGTGTCTGTTCCTTTGTTTGTTTGTTTTTTGTTTATTGTTTATGTGTATAATTCGTGTTTTTGTTCATTTATTTGTTTATTTGCTCATTCTCTGGACATTTTTTTTTTTTTGATATCCAAATATTCGTTTTTATTACATGTATGCACATATATAGCTTGCAGAATGCAACATATATACAACAATGTACATACATATTAAAGAGATAAAAATTAAATTATTAATATCTTATATATATAAAATGGGGTTCATCATAAATTAGCTATAGGCCAACACACACCCAACACCACCACCCGCATATAATTATTACCATCACCGTATTTGTACTAGTATCTGTCTGTATTCTCTATCTCACTTTATCTTACTAGTCATAATACCTACTACCCCTGTATAACAATCCATATACCTCACGGTATCTCTTTATACTTTTTATTTCCTCTCTTCATATACCTAGCTACCATAATGATTTTAACCTCAATCTCTATATCTTCCTATATATATATATATATATATATACGTATTATATCTTTATACATATACATCCCACCTATCCCATCCCACATGCCACGCACTCTACGGCCACCAATTATACACTACATCACTCACACACCAACACCCACACCACATCACCACTACATACACACACACTAACTCACCACAACAGTCACACACACACAGCGTGCTCCCTCTCCACACTCATTATAGCTATATCCCACCACACACACACACAACACTCTTTTCTCTCTTATACCTATATAATCTCTTCTCCTCTCCAGCTCCCTCCTACCTCCATTGTTCCTCTAGCTATCACTTCTCTCCACGCATCTTACCCTTCTTTCCATTCCCTTACTATCTCTCCCTTCCTTCCAAACTGCCCGCTAGACGTTCAAATCCGTCCAACGTTACGACAGTCACGTGGTAATTGACGCACGATACTGCAGATCCTATACACTAAAAAAAAAAAAAGAAAAGGATCAAACTATAAATACACTCAAATAACAGAAAATCTACCATCGAGAAGAAAACGAGAGGAGACAGTAGGCAAACGGAAGAATAGAAAGACATGACACAGAAAGTACAAGTAAAATCAATATATTGTATTGCAGTCCTATACACTTCAAAACAAAGAAAGGGAAACGAAAGAAGAAAACAAATCTAAAAGAAAGAAAGAAAGAAAAGAAAAAATAATTTAAACGTGGCAGATTGCTATATCATCTTCACTCAAAAACACAGAAAGCAGAAAAGGACACAGAAAAAGAAAAGGAACAAAAATATATATACTTGCAGGATCCTATAACTCTCCACCTCTAAAAAAAAAGAAAAGAACGGAAAGAAAGAAAGAAAAGAAAAAAGAGAAATGATAAGAAAGAAATATAATATACTCGCACCGGATCATATAGCAGCTACCCGATAAAATAGAATATCCTCAGAAAGAAAGATAAACAAAGAAGCGCAAAAGAAAGAAAATATATAATATATACCTCCTGCAATGATCCGTAATTCCATCCCTTCCATCAAAAAAAAGAAAAAAAGAAAAAAAGAAAGAAAAAAAGAAAGAAAGAAAAAGAAAGAAAAAAAGAAAGAAAAAAGAAAGAAAGAAAGAAAGAAAGGAAAAATATATATATACTGCAGATCCTATACACTCTCAAAAAAATAGAAGAGAAAGAAAGAAAAAAATAAAAAAATAAAAAAAGAAAAAAAATAAAGAAAAAAAAGAAAGAAAGAAAGAAAGAAAAAAAAAGCTTTATCGACGAAACGCACTTCATCTCGAACTTCCTTTTAAAGATCACTCAACCGAGGAGATCCCTTCCTGCGCGACCACTTCTCGGAAACTTTTTTTCTTTCTTTTCTTTCTTTTTGTTTTCTTTCAAGGAGAATTCAACCGTCATTCTTTTCCTGCCTGTCAGTTTCATTAGGGAATAATCTAAGAATGTCCTCTTCCTTCTCCATTCTGTTCCTAGGTTTACGTATTGTTAAAAGTGAAATATTATTAACTGTCCTTTATTGAGGCGATAACTGTATAGGGAATATGATAAGAGGTTATAAAGGAGACGGAAAGGAGAGAAGAGAAGTGAGAGAGAGAGAAAGAGATAAGTAGATACTTGGAAGGATAGAAAAAGAAAAAAAAGAAAGAAAGAAAGAAAGAAAAGAAAGAAAGAAAGAAGAAAAAAAAATATAATACCTGCAGATCCTATACACTCCCAAAAAAGAAAAGAAAGAAAGAAAAAGAAAGAAATATATATAATACTGGCAGATCCTAAACTACTACCTCTCTAAAAAAAAAAAGAGAAAAAAAGAAAGACAAAAAAGAAAAAAAGATTGAAAAACAAGAAAAAAGAAAGAAAAAACTAAAAAAAGAAAAAGAAAAAAGAAAGAAGAAAAATAAAAAAAAAAAAAAAAAAAGCTTTATTCGACGAAACACGTCACTTCATCTCAAACCTTTCCTTTTAAAAGATCATCAACTGAGAAGATCCCTTCACTGGGCGAACCAACTTCTCTGAAAAAGGAAATTAAGAAGAAAAGCGTATAAAACAAGAAAGAAAGAAAGCAAGACAATCTGAAAAAGAAGAAAGAAAGAAACAAATAAGACAAAATATATATAGCTGCAGATCCTATACACTCTCAAAAAAAATAAAAGAGAAAGAAAGAAAGAAAGAGAAAAGAAAGAAAAGAAGAAGAGAAAGCAGATGATTAAATATACAATCTGCAGAATCCTATCCTTACCACTCTTCCAAAACAAACAAACTATACAAACAAAAAAAATGCAAATGCACCTCACGAAAAGGAAAGAAAAGCTTTAATCGCTCGACGAAACGCCCACCTTCCATTCTTCCGCAACTCATCCTTCTTTAAAGAATCACTCAAGCCCGACGTGAGATCCCTTCCCTTGCCGCAGATTCCAGCTTCTTCTCTAAAGCTTTTTCTTCTCTTCCCTTTTCTTTTCTTTTTGTTTTTCTTTCAAGGAGAAATTCAAAACGTCTTCCTTTCCTGTCCTGTCAGTTTCATGTAGGGAAATCTGAGAATTGTCCCCTACTTCCTTCCCATTCTGTTTCACTGGTTTACGTATTTGTTTAATTATACTCAAGTCGAAATATCTATTAACTGCGCTATCCTTTCATTGCAATGGAGCGATCCGAACTCACATCCATTCCTGGGAATATGATACTACGATCTCCCTCCGGTCTGCGTTATAAAGAAGTTCAGCCGTATCCAGAGAAGAGAGAGAGACGAGAGAAAAGAGATAAGAGATTTACTTGGAAGGATACGAAAAGGAAAAAGAAAGAAAGGAAAAAGAAAGAAGATAAAGAAAAAAGAACAGAAAAAAACACAATATAACTGCAGATCCTATACACTCTCTAAAAGAAAGAAGAAAAGAAAGGAAAGAAAAGAAAATATAATGCAGATCCCATACGCTTCTCCCTCTAAAAAAAAAAAACAGAAAAGTAAAGAAAGAAAAAACAGAAAGAATGTCTCTTCCTCCCTTCCTCCCATTTCTGCTTCCTAGGTTACGTGGCTCTTGTTAACACTAGTGTAAACTTCTCATTTAACTGTTCTTTCTTTTTTGAGTCGCCCCTGATCATACTGTATTACTTCGGGAATAATGATACAGCAGGTTATAAACGAGCAGGAGGACAGGCAGATAAGAGAAGTGAGAGCACGAGAGAAAGAGATATAGTACTAATAGTTAGACAGGATAGAAAAAGCAAAAAAAGAAAGAATAGAAAAAAGAAAAAAAGAAAGAAAGAAATAGATAAAAGAGAATAGAAAAATATATTATATACCGCCTCTGCAAGATTCCTAATATACCCCTCTAAAAGAAAGAAAGATAAAGAAAGAAGACAAGAAAGAAAGAAAAAAATAGGAGAAAAGAAAAACAAAGAAGAAAGAAAGAAATTAAAATATAATATATATCTTCTGTATGATCCCTATATACATCTGTTCCAAAAAAAAAAGAAAGAAAGAATAGCTAACAGAAAAAAAGAAAAGAATAACAGAAAGATTAAAATATTAAACTTGGTAGATCCTAATACACCTCTCCAAAAAAGAATAAACAAGAAGAAAAAAGATATAGAAAAAGAATAAGGAAAGAAAGAAGAAAGAAAATATAATATCTGCAGATTCTATAACACTATCTCAAAAAAAGAAAAGAAAAAAACGAAAAAGAAAAGAGAAAGAAAAGAAAAAGAGAAAGAAAGACAAGAAAGAAAGGAAAAAATATATACTGCATGAATTCCTATACACTCTCAAAAAAAATGGAAAAAAAAAGAAAGAAAGTAAAAAATAAGAAGAAAAAGAAAAAAGAAAAAGAAGAAAATGAAAGGAAAGAAAGAAAGGAGAAGAAAGAAGAAAATATATATACTAGCAGATCCTATACACGTCTCCAAAAACAAGAAAAAGAAAGAAAAAAAGGAAGAAAGAAAAGAGACAAAAATTGTAAATCTGCAGATCCTAATATCACTCTCAAAAAAAGAAAAAAGAAAAGAAATAAAAGAAAAAGAAAAAAAAGAAAAAAGGAACAGAAAGAAAAAAGAAAAAAAGAAAGAAAGTAAAGCATACAGAAAAAAAAAGAGAAGCTTTATCCGATCGAAACGCACTTCAATCTCCAACTTCCTTTTAAAGATGACCTCAAACTCCCGAGCGAGATCCGCTTCCTGCGCGACCTTTCACTTCTCGAAACTTCTTTTCCCTTCTTTCTTTTCTTTCTTTCTTGTTTTCTTCAAGGAGAATTCAACACAACACGTCTTCTTTCCTGCCTGTCAGTTTTGCCATTCGGAATATCTAAGAATGTCTCTCTCCTTCTCCATTCTGTTCCTTAGTTTTTATCGTTGTGCTGTTAAAAGTGAAATTTTTTATTAACTGTTCTTTATTGAGTAGCGGTGACTGATAGGGAATATGATTATCCGCCGGTTTATATCCTAACAGAGACGGAGAGGAGAGAACGAGACAGAAGAGAGAGAGAAAGAGATCACAGTGACGAATTACCTTGCGAAGGATAGAAAAAGAAAGAAAACGAAAGAAAGAAGAGTAAAAAGAAAAGATAACAGTAAAGAAAGAAAGAAAAGAACAACATATAATATATCCTTCCGCAGTGTCCCTATAATCACTCCTCTAAAAGAGAAGAAAAGGGAAAAAAGAAAAAGACAAGAAAGAAAGACATTAGAAAAGAAACCAAATATATATACCTGGCAGATCCCTATACACTCAATAAAAACACAGACACAGAAAAGAAAAAAAGAAGATAAACAATAAAAAGAAAAAGAAAAAAGAAGAAAAAAGAAAGAAAAGAATAAAGAAAAAGAAAGAGAAAACAA
>NW_020870626.1:65000-66885 GCF_003789085.1 Penaeus vannamei
ATATATATATATATATACATACATATACATGTATATATATATATATATATATATATATATATATATATATATATATATATATATATATTATATATATATATATATATATATATATATATATATATATATATATATTATATACATGTATATATATATATATATATATATATATATATATATATATTATATTATATATTATATATATTATATATATATATATATACATTTACACAATCACAAATAGATACATAGATAAACAGATAGATAGATAAATAGATAGATACAGAAAGAGAGAGAGTTACAGATATGGATGATATAAATAGGGATAGAGATAGACAAATCGAGAGTTTATTTTGATTGTGATACAAGAAGAAGAAGAAGAAGAAGAAGAAGAAGAAGAAGAAGAAGAAGAAGAAGAAGGAGAAGAAGAAGAAGAAGAAGAAGAGGAAGAAGAAAAAGAAGAAGAAAAGAAGAAGAAGAAAACAACAACAGCACAGAAACCTAAAGCTGGAATATCAAAAAAATCTGAACAAAAGATATCACTATACGAAGAAGAAGAAGAAGAAGAAGAAGAAAAGAAAGAAGAAGAAGAAGAAGAAGAAGAAAAAGAAGAAGAAAGAGAAGAAGAAGAAAACATACAGAAACCTAAAGCTGGAATATCAAAAAATATAAAAAAAACAAAAGACATCACAATACGAAGAAGAAGAAGAAAAAGAAGAAGAAAAAGAAAAAGGAAATAATAAGAAAAAAAACATACAGAAACCTAAAGCTGGAATATCAAAAAATGAACAAAAGATACCACAATACGAAGAAGAAGAACAAGAAGAAGAAGAAGAAGAAGAAAGAAATACAGGAGAGACACAATAAATCCGTTTCCCCGATTTTGTTGCAGGAAACACATGCAAAAATATGTTGCTGAGAAAATGCATTCAATCCACATGAGGGAGACGATCCATAAGAGAAGGAAAAGAAAAGTTAATGTAAAGAAAATCATGTAAATAAGAATGGAAAGGGTTAAAATGCGAAAGGCAGGAATATGTAAAAGAGAAATGTCAATAAACAGAGAATTTAGTGGAAAAAAGATGAGGTAAAGTAGAAGAATAAGTAAAAGAAAATCAAAGAAAATGGCATTTGAATCACCATCATCATTATCCTCCTCCTCCTCCTCATCATCATCATCACCATCATCATCATCATCTTCATTATCCTCCTCCTCCTCATCATCATCATCATCATCATCACCATCATCATCATCATCTTCATTATCCTCCTCCTCCTCCTCATCATCATCATCATTATCATCATTATCCTCCTCCTCATCATCATTATCCTCTTCCTCCTCCTCATCATCATTATCCTCATCTTCATTATCCTCCTCCCCTCATCATCATTATCATCATCATCTTTATTATCCTCTTCCTCCTCCTCATTATCATCATCATCATCATTATCATCATTATCCTCCTCCTCCTCCTCATCATCATCATCATCATCATCACATCAATCATCATCATCATCTTCATTATCCTCCTCCTCATCATCATCATCATCATCATTATCATCATTATCCTCCTCCTCATCATCATTATCCTCTTCCTCCTCATCATCATCATTATCCTCATCTTCATTATCCTCCTCCCCTCATCATCATCATCATCATCATCATCATCTTTATTATCCTCTTCCTCCTCCTCCTCCTCCTCATTATCATCATCATCATCATTATCATCATTATCCTCCTCCTCATTATCATCATTATCCTCCTCCTCCTCCTCCTCCTCCTCCATCAATAATCCTCCCTCCTTCCAATCATCATTTCATCAAAATAATAACAGTAATAGTAATGATGACAATGTAATGAAAATGACAATGATAATGATGTACA
>NW_020870626.1:86920-91920 GCF_003789085.1 Penaeus vannamei
TATCCACGCTCAAAAAATGCTGTACAGACAATTAAGCATTATTATGCAAGTAATTTTAATCATGGATAATTGACTCGAACTAAAGTTAGGACCCCATCTCGGACACACCGGTTTAATATATTAGCGTTTGGTTCACTCAATCATAAAATCCTGAAAGCTTCATTTGGGAATTGGATTTCGCCGGAAAATCCTTTTAGCACTGCCAACCCCATCCTCTGGAGCTCTTTAATAGGCCTAAAAGAATGCAAGTATTAAGTTGTAACAGAATAATGGTTACTGAAGCGAAGATGATCTTACTGATGTTAATGGGCAGTGCAGGGTATTATGTGCACGAGTGTGTGTGAGTTTATGCGTTCTTGGGCATAGAAATGGCACTTGATAAACATTATATTATCTCTGGGAGAGTCACAACTCAATTGAGATCCTGTACTTGCTAGGCGTCGTTACTGGCTAAACCGCAATGCAACCGATTCTCTAAGAAAGTATAACAACATTTATTTATCGAATTTAAGGTGCCTGTTATTTATCATATATTCATTGCTCAGTATTTCGCAACACATGCAAACACACACATAAACACACGTACGCACGCACACACACACACACACACACACACACACACACACACACACACAACACACACACACACACACACACACACACACACACACACACACACTTATGTATGTGTGTAGAACAAAGATATTAAAGATAGCCAAATAAATATGATCCGGATTCTAAATTCTTAAAACCTCAAGAAAGAGCAGTTAATCTATGTCTGCCTCGTGTCTCCCATGAGTCATTGAGAAAACTGCTGACCTCATCTGCAACCAATCTTGGTCCCTGTCTATTACGCTTTATCTTTGCTTTTTATTTAGCCTTTGTCCGTAGAAGCCATTCGTCTGAGGATATCGTTGGTCTGTTACAGGTCTGTTATTGTAAACGGACGCACTTCGGTCATTTGGCTTGGTAATAGAGGGGTAAGACGATCCCCTTTGGGCTTAATCTCTGTAGTATAACATGCTTGACTGCGCATGTACTGGGCCTCTTCATTAACATAGAGCTCGAACAAAGAGCTCTTCGGTTCTGAGACAGGGAGGAGTTTGTCCTTTCGTGTATTATCAGTTGTGTATTCTGCTTCTCACACGCACAACCGGATACACAAACGGCTAACACGCACACGCAAGCTCGCACACACACACATACGCACGCACGCAGACACACGCACACACACACACACACACACACACACACACACACACACACACGCACACGCACACGCACACACACACACACACACACACACACATACACACACCTATAAAGAAACAGATTATGCAATGTTTCCATCTTCGTTGCAGAGAATACAGAATGTAACAGACTTTTACAGTGAAAAATTATTATTGACAGATATAGTGAGACTCTTCTATTTTAATTCCAAGACTGAGGAGCTATGGGTGGGCGTTGTCAATGTTAGAAAGTTCCAAAGCTTAGGAACGATCAAGAATTATATTGTAATAGCTAGTCGTGATTTGTAAGTGGGCACTAGTATGTGAAAGGGTGAATCACTTGTTACTTATTTACTAGAACATCATTGTTTCTGGCACATGTATATCGCCGTTTTAATCAAATCGTACACTTTAAGGTAAATATCAGAATGTCTCGTCCAAAAGATTAAAAAAATACAGAGACAAAATCGAATATAAATTTAGACTTTGAAAAAGCGTATATTTCTCCTTTCTTTTGAAATTATTTGTAACAAAGCATAAATTATAGGGCTTTGAAGAAAAACTTTTTGTTTAGCAATCGCAAATTAAATAAGAAATCAAGGGAAAAAATGAAGAAAAGAAAGAAATAATTCAATTTATTGGAAGCGATTGCCTGAAGACAATATCTCTACCTGATTCACAAATTCTACACGTGGAGGTTTAACTATTGAAATGTGGGTTTTTGTCCGTAGAGTTCACAAGGTCTGTATGAAGAGGGGACTGACTAACAAGGAGCTTTCAACAGATAATCTCCTTATACGAATGGAGATGAAGAGGGTCAGATATAAGATTGCGTTGGGTCATTTCAGAATATATATATATATATATATATATATATATATATATATATATATATATATATATATATATATTTTTTTTTTTTTTTTTTTTTTTTTTTTTTTTTTTTTTTTTTTTTTTTTTTTCTCTTTCTCTTGAAACCTTGTAACTAAAGGCCTTAATGGCTCTCTGCGTTGATTAATTGAGTCCACGATCACAGGTACCCAAGTTATTATATTTCTTCTGTAGGCAATATGTCTAACCCACTCTTCATACAGCAAATAAAAGACATTGACATTCAAATACCTATTTATTTTTTATAAAAACTACATATTATCTTTCAACTTTGATACTACATAGTCAAGTAGTCTATAAAATGATAAATGTCCCTAGTTACGAATGAGTAATTATCAAAGTAATGATATTGATACTTTAATGATACCAGTAGCAGTAGTAGTATCAAGGATGATAATGATCCGTGTTAACGACGAGGATTAATACGGTAATAATAATTTTAATGATTATAGTAATGATAATGGCGATGATAATGGTGGTGACAAAGGAAAAAAATAGGCTGAATAATTATGAT
Source organism: Penaeus vannamei (assembly GCF_003789085.1). Taxonomy (NCBI): domain Eukaryota; kingdom Metazoa; phylum Arthropoda; class Malacostraca; order Decapoda; family Penaeidae; genus Penaeus; species Penaeus vannamei. The sequence goes on from NW_020870626.1 coordinate 89,555, forward strand.
GATAAAAACAATAGGCCTGGTGATATTGATAGTGATTGTAATAGTGATTGTGATTGTAATAGTGATATTGATATCGATAGTTATTGTATTAGTGATAGTGATTGTAATAAAGATAATGATTGTAATAGTGATGTTGATATTGATTGTGACTGTAATATAGTGATTGTAAAAGAGATAGTGATTGTAATAGTGATAGTGATTGTAATAGAGAGAGTGACTGTAATTAGTAGCGATTGTAATAGAGATAGTGAATGTAATAGTGATATTGATGTTGATAGTGATTGTAATAGTGATAGTGATTGTAAAAGAGAGTGATTGTAATAATGATAATAATGATTGTAATAGTGATATTGATAATGGCAGTTATCGCAATAGTAATAGTGATAGTGAGAATGATAATGATTATTATGATAATGAGAATAATGATAATGCATATTATAATGAGAATAGTGATAGAAGCAGCAAGAAAATTACCTCAAATTGATCATAATAAGAATAATAAGCATCAAACAGTAATGAATTTATTTTGCTCATCAAAGTAATCATACTATCGACCTTACTGACGCCAATAAACGAGATATCAATGTTAATATGTTGTACATCCGGGTAATTCAAACTTCACGACAGGTTCACAGTCGGAAGGAGAAAATCCAGCGACGTGAGCCAACGGAACCAACGAAATACGAATAGAAAAGGAGAGAGGAATAACTGGCAGCATACAACCCATTTCCGAAGCATTGGAAAAGGAGAGAGAGACATAACTCACAGCATATAATCCGTTTCCGAAGCATTGGAAAAAGGAGAGAGACATATATCGAAGCATAGTTACGTTTCCGAAGCATTTGAGTAGCGCTGTCTCGAACCCTTTTGGCAATTCCTCACTCGAAAGCACAAGCCCATCACGAAATCACCGGCGTTATTTAGGTGCTGAACCCACGTTATTTAGGTACTGGAAGCCCACAATACCTCTCCCCCCCCCCCCAAATCGTGTCTCTTCGCGTGTACCAATTAGCATTACTAATCCTCGTGTTTCTGTTCTGGGATTCGCATAGAAGGTGCAACATATTACGTTTGTGCTGATAAGCTGATAAGAAGATATATGCATATTTTTTCCATTTGATAAGCGGCTACGATGTTATGATAAATTCGTGATTATTCAGTAAATAAACTTTCAACGAGAATGGATATGTTCGTAATTTTTCTTTGAATAAAGAGGTAGTTTATTATGATATATTTAGAAATATTCAATAAATCACCCTTCGAAGAAAATGGGTATATTCATGATTATCTATTAAATAAGCTTCAACAAGATGTGGATCTGCTTTCTATCTCTTAATCGGTCTGTCAGTATAAAGCACTTTTTGATTAATATCTTGAAAACGTGTGCACCGCTAAGCCTAAAACAGGGGCTTCCGGCTGTGGAATACATATGAGTTATGGCTTTTCGCTTTTTGTCTGCTGTTCATTCTGCATCACACACACACACACACACACACACACACACACACACACACACACACACACACACACACACACACACACACACACATACACACACACACACACGCGCACACACACACAAACACACACAAACACACACAAACACACACACTTAAACACACACACAAACGCGTAAGAACACCCAAAACACAAAAAATAAGCACACACACACACACCCACCCACACAGACACACGGATAAACTAACGATACCTACACGAATTAAATTTCCATTCCCTCCGAACCAAAAGGAATAAAGGGACATAGCGGCTTCCACAGAAAGTCGGGTAACGCTAGTTGTGGGGAAATGCCTCCTGTGTGAATCCCAGGAAAGAGCTCCCAAGGGGTCCGTTGGCACAGCTGATAGGATCTCAGGAGGATGCACGACCCCCAGGTAAGTTGCCAGTGCTAATTATCACGTGTAAATTGAAACTAATGGATGAGAGTGTGGATTACGATGATTTCAACAAACATTATTTCTAATTCATATTATGGTTTTGTGTTTCCATGTTGTTTCGGAATGTAAAAAAAAAAAAAAAAAAAAAAAAAATAATAATAATAATAATAATAAGATTATAGTCATGATGATAATGACGTTAATAATCATGACTTTTATTTACATTATGAGGATTATGATCAGGCTTATAGGGAAAATAATGATGATAAAGATGATAATAAATATTGGAAGACGTATCAAATGTAGTATACTTTAATTAGGATAACAATAATAAGTCATAATAAAAAAAAGTGTTAAGGAGTATAAATTTTGTAATAACGACCATAACGATACCAATAAACAGGAAATCGAAAAACAGAATAAAAATTAAGAAAATGTAGAAAAATGTGTGGAAACTGACTGATTGTTTGT
>NW_020870626.1:96920-104420 GCF_003789085.1 Penaeus vannamei
ACGCTGTTGCAAATCCCATCTACTTCTAATATATATTTATTTTACTTCATTTATATGCCCCATACTTGGTAAGAAGGTATTATTTACCTTATATATGTTTCACTGAGGACGAAGCTACTTATAACCTCTCATTCAAAATATTTATCAGCAATTAGGTTGCTTATTTATTTATTTATTTATTTATTTTTTGGCTACTCTTTCGTAAATCACATTGTAATGAACGTATATTAAGTATTTAACGGTCTTATGATACAGACAGCTACGACTGCAAATCAGTAAATCAATGAAAGAAATATATGATATTATAAGCAACGAGATTTTCATATTGGATTAATGAAAATGTGAAATTAATTACATGATAAGAGAGTGAGTGTGAGAGTGAGAGAGAGAGAGAGAGAGAGAGAGAGAGAGAAGAGAAAAGAGAGAGAGAGAGAGAGAGAGAGAGAGAGAGAGAGAGAGAGAGAGAGAGAGAGAGAGGAGAGAGAGAGAGAGAGAGAGAGAGAGAGAGAGAGAGAGAGAGAGAGAGAGAGAGAGAGAGAGAAGAGAGAGAGAGAGAGAGAGAGAGAGAGAGAGAGAGAGAGAGAGAGAGAGAGAAGAGAGAGAGAGAGAGAGAGAGAGAGAGAGAGAGAGAGAGAGAGAGAGAGAGAGAGAGAAAACAAAAACGTGGGAATCTATTATACATAGGGTAATAAACGTAATATGGATATAGTTTACATTCTAATAAACTTTATCCTAGATTGGTAATCTAATAATTGACGATGGAAAATAGTAGTAATAAAGGCTGAAGAAATTGACAATAATCATCATATCAGGTAATATTGCGAAGTGAATTATTTTAGTACGTCCATCACAATTATGATCCCAACGACCATAATGATAATGATGAATGGAAAATCATTGGTGATACTCTGTTAAGTAATGTGTTTATTTATATCAGAACTAAGGACATGTTTTTGTAATTGAGTGAAAACCTAAACAAAGAAACAGAAAAGAAGGAAGACAGAAAAATTTTATTGGCTATTCCCATGGCTCATATATTTTCCATATCTTATTTACCAATCGTCATACATCCTTTGGGTAATTCCTCATACGCACGCTTGATCTCAACGAAGGACAAAATCACAAGCGCAGCCTATGTATTATTCATTATCAACTTACTAATCAATTACTAATTTGATAATCAATTATCGTTACTTCCCTCGCGAGTCTTGCCTCCTCCTGAGAAATGATTAGCAGTGCCAATCCCCGAGGACCTGGCCTGAGATCCGCGCAGGGTAGGCACCGGATTACGTGCCATTTGATGATAAGCCTGGCCTTGACGGGTGTATCCTGACTTGTTTATGTTCTGACGGGGACGGAACTAATTCGCGTCTCCCTTTGAGTGTCTCGTGGAACGCATTTTGCTTTGTGGATCATTAGAAAGTATGTTTAATAGCGTGTGTACTTTTTACATGTACGTAGGCATACGCATAACACACGCACGCACGCACACACACAGACACACACACACGCATACGCATACACACACACACACACACACACACACACACACACACTTTTTCAAACTCACACGCATAAACAAGCAGAAACACATGCACACGCTCATACATTCACTCTCACACTAACATATATAAACTGACATATATAAACAAACATACGTAAATAAAAGCAACCTACCTAGCTCAGCAGATTAAGAAACATGTATACTTTATTCATACTCGTATATCGGAAATAACAATGGATGAAGCAGTATTGAACACCTCCAGTTTAGTTATCACAAACCGTAGCGTTACTGTGTGATTCCCGTGGCGCATTCATCTCCGAAGTAAATTGCTGAAAGCTCATTATTCTATCATTATTCTGGAACAATTATACATAAGGGTGAATTATGATAATTACTAGAACGGAAAAACATTTTAGTCTTTATTTTCAGGCATTCAAAGGCTAACTTGTGCAAGCATCTTAAATTTTACTAAATACCTAAAAAATGTGCATTACTGAGAATGATTCCATTTACTATAGTTGAATAAATTGAATAGAATCTTCTACGAGTCTTCATATATTGCTTGAATTATTTTTCCCTTTATACCTTTCACAAATCACATCAATTCAGTAAAAATGTATCTAACCATTGTCATTCTAATTATTTCCAAGTGTGCTTCATCATTTTTTTTTTTTTGTTTGCTATTTTAGGATGCACACGCGTAAAAAAAACATAGATCAGAAATCAAGTTTGAAATTAAGCAGAAAGAAGATAGACATGCATAACTTTGAAGAGAAATTCAATTATCTTTTTATATCAAACACGAGACTGAAACATCCACACATGACGGTGGAAAGATAGTGAAATGTGGGTTTTCTTTCCGTAGAGTTACATTTCAGGTTTCTGGCTGGGCGTGGTGACTGATAGAGATAATTGCTCTATATTCAAATGGAAATGAAAAGCAATCAAAATATGTTGGAATATGTCATGATATATTTCTTCTCTTACAGATTCAGGTACTTAGTGGTATATACTCGTATGGTTTGATCATATTGATAAAGAGGGTTTTCTTTTACGAGTTCCTACATTACGATTTTCTCTTTAAGTGATGTGTTTGTTCCTCTCTTTGGAAAACGAATGGAAATGATGATAATCAAATGAAATTATTAGGGTCATAATACCGCCTTTTTTCTATTAAACTTTCGGAATGATTTCTCAATTTCATTTTGGAGAAATGGGATATTTTATCTTGAAACTAAAATGATTATACCCTGATCAAGTCAATATACCCAATAGTAGATCGGTTATGGAGACGCTGACGTCATTATGTATGTAATTAATACCCATGCTTTTATTTCTTTTTTATACATTTTTTTTCTTTTTCCTACATATATTCATCTATTTTTCTGTGAGTGATTCAAATCATGATATTTTGAATCGAAGTGAATATAAGTATTTGCAGACGTTCCTAGAGTGAAACACAATGTTCTCTAGAGGTGGCTTGAACTCCGAGGTGAACTGTGACAGCTAATTACAGGTGCGCGGAGACTAATATGTGAAGGGGTGAATTTGGATACCTTGATACATGAAGAGATAATGATTAGTATTGCTTTATTCATTTAATTTACCTTTTTTATCTATTTTAAATTATTATTATTATTATCTTATTTAATTCTCGACTCATCGAGAAATAAGTAGATAAATATATGAATAGTAAATGTAATGGATAAATGGAGCCTTTATACAAAGTCAGAGGAAAGGAAAATCAATCAATAACATTATATTGGTTTTTGCTCTTGGACCATGGAAGAATTACAAGTTATGTCATTACAATTACATATACATATACACATATGTATGTATGTATGTATGTGTGTAAGTATATATATATATATATATATATATATATATATATATATGCACGCGCGCGCGCGCGCGCGTGTGTATGTGTTGTGTGTGTGTGTGTGTGTGCGCGCGTGCGTGCGTGCGTGCGCGCGTGCGTGCGTGCGTGCGTGTGTGTGTGTGTGTGTGTGTGTGTACGTGTGTCCGTGTGCGTATGTGTGTTTGTGTGTGTGTGTGTGTGTATGTGTGTGTGTGTGTGTGTGTGTGTGTGTGTGTGTGTGTGTGTGTGTGTATTATTACAAGACAAATTAGGTTTATGCGGGAATATCTTCACACTTTGGGAAAATTACGTAATCTCGATCGCGAGGCTTATATTATCAGATGACATGGATACTGAAAAATGGGTTTTGTGTCCGTAGAGTTCAGTTATCAGCCAATGTAAAGAAAGTGATTGACTAAGCATGAGGATTAGAGTACATAACTTCGAATGCAGATGAAAAAAACGTTAATCACAATGATTATCATCCTAACTACCATAATGATACTCATGAATGGAAAATCAATGGTGACTCTCTGTTAAATAATGTGTTTCGTTATATTAAAACTAAGGCCTTGCTTTCGTAACAGGACTGAGCGAAAACCGAAACAAAGAAATATAAAAGAAAGAAAGAGAAAGAGAGAATAATTTCATATTAAAATAGAAGAAAGAGAGAATAATTTCATTCGCCATTCCGATGACTCATATATTTTCCGTGCCTCATTTACCAATAATTAGTAATCACCATACACCCTTTGGTTAATTCCATTAGTCTTTCCCTCACAATAGGAAGACTATGACATTATCTTGGTTTTTGCTCCTGGACCAGGGAAATAATTACAGGTTATGTCATTTCAATTAGTAGGATTATTGACTAATCTATCTATCTATCTGTCTATCTATCTATCTGCCTATATATCTATCTATCTATCTATCTCTCTGTCTATCTATCTTTCTCTCTCTCTCTCTCTCTCTCTCTCTCTCTCTCTCTCTCTCTCTCTCTCTCTCTCTCTCTCTCTCTCTCTCTCTCTCTCTCTCTCTCTCTCTCTCTCTCTCTCTCTTCTCTCTCTCTCTCTCTCTCTCTCTCTCTCTCTCTCTCTCTCTCTCTCTCTCTCTCTCTCTCTCTCTCTCTCTCTCTCTCTCTCTCTCTCTCTCTCTCTCTCTCTCTCTCTCTCTCTCTCTCTCTCTCTCTCTCTCTCTCTCTCTCTCTCTCTCTCTATATATATATATATATATATATATATATATATATATATATATATATATATATATTACAACACAAATTAGGTTTATACATAACTTCTTTTTTCGAATGCAGATGTCAGATCTCAAATCATGATAGTCATGATGGGTCGTTTTTAATGTTGAAGAAAATTCTCGATTTTGAGCTGTTTTATCATCCTTTAAAAAAATAAATAATTTGATCCACTATTTATAAAATTGATTTAGATACTGATATCTGAATTACTTCATAATTGCCCTATGTTACCAATACAAATATGGTATATTTTCCATCTGCATACAAATAAGACTTGATTAAGGCAACCTTCCCTTAACCACTGCCGATGGGAAGGTTTGCACGAGCAGACTATGTTCACTTAGATATCAGTTTATTCATTATTAGGGGTCAATTATACGAAGGAGTGAATTATGATCATCATTAAAGCGGAACACCACTGATTTTTACCATCTTATTTTTTATTTATTTATTTATTATTATTATTTTTTTTTTTTTTTTTTTTTTTGGGGGGGGCGATTCATCTGTCAACTACGCAAGCATCTTAAAATATCATGAACAATCAAAAATTGTACATACGAAGAATGCTTACACTTGCTCTATATGAATAATTAAGAGATGGAAAATATTTTTTTTCTACGAGTCTACGTGTATAACCGGGTTTCTCTTTTTCCCTTCACAAATAATGGCTCCAGAAGTACTTAGTCACCAAGGAGTCAATTACTACCCATAACACCTAGTGACCCCTTTTCTAATGGGTTGATATAGACCGATTATGCAAGCGTCTACATCCTTACATTGATTGCTAATATCATTACGTCTTGAAAATAAGGGTTGGTCCAGTTATCTAAAAATAGTAAATATATATTGATTACAGCTGACGGCTCCGATTAAAAACCAGGAGATTAGAGAAAGAACACCTAGAAATTAAAGACAGCAGATAAAGGATAAGTTTTAAAAGATAAGAAATTAGAGTTTTAAAAAAGGCATTCATTACAAGGAGTAATTATAGTGTCATGTCAAAAGCAAACTTAAAAAGAGAAAAAAATAGAGTTCATAAAAGATAAAGTAATTAACCCAGATACTAAATATTTATTGCAATCTTCTCAACTTTATCTTGGACAAAGCAAAATAATGACGTAATATTGATAAAAATAGTAGGAGTACCAGGAGTGATGAAGATGATGAAAATGATGATAATGATGGTGATGATGGTGAAAAAGATGATAATGAAGATGATAATGATAATGATGATAATGATAATGATAATGATGATGATGATGATGATGATAATGATAATGATAATGATAATGATAATGATAATGATAATGATAATGATAATGATAATGATAATGATAATGATGATGATGATGATGATGATGATGATGATGATGATGATGATGATGATGATGATGATGATGATGATGATGATGATGATGAAGATGATGATGATGATGATGATGATAATGATAATGATAATGATAATGAGGATAATGATGATGATAATGATAATCTTAATGATAATGATAATGATGAAGATGATGAAAATGATGATGATAATGATGACGATAATGATTATGATCATGATCATGATCATGATAATGATAGTGATAGTGATCGTGATGATGGTGATGATGGGATGATGATAGCAGTAATAAAAGTAGGAAAATGATTCATAAAAACAGTAATATATAATAATAACTTGGAAATTAATTCAATGTGATCACGGTAACTTTCGTAATTACACCCATGGACGGAAAAAAAATAAGCAGAATCAGTGTTAATTAACGCTTCGATTAGTTTCAATATCATCGATGACAGCAACATTAACATCAAATCTGTCCATCTTAATTAAAAACGGCATGTGCAGACACCGAAAGACAGATGCTTCTTGCTCTTCCTGCATGACAATAAGCTTTATATATTTCCTTGTAGTAAATATATTGTACGACTAAAGTTTACAGATTTCCGCGTAGTAAACAGATTTATAAGAGAGACAAGAAAAGATTTGATAGATATATGCCAATACACACACACACACGCGCGCGCGCGCGCACACGCACACGCATACGCATACGCACGCGCGCGCACACATACACACACACACGCGCACGCACGCAAACACACAATCACACGCACGCACACACGCACAAAGTAAATAAAGGAATAAAACAGATAAAACAAAAAATGAAAGCAAAAATAAATAAACAAATAAATAAATAAATAAATGAAATATACAAAATAAATAAATAAATTAATTAATAATAATAATAATAATAATAATAATAATAATAATAATAAAATAACCGGAAATAAAAAGATAATTAATTTTCCAACATAGCCCAAAGCTCGTTCCCCTGTTACCAACCCGCAGTCAAGCATCACCATAATCCCTCGCATGAACACCCGACCCCATCCAAGGACACATCACCAAAGCACCAGAATAACTAATTTATTATTATCTCCTTTAATAATTAATTACCCCAGGGTTCTCTCGGCCCGTATAGCCTCCTGAAAAGGGATTAATTACCCCAGGTTCTCTCAGTCCGTATAGCCTCCTGAGAAGGGATTAATTACCCCAGGGTCCCCTCGGCCCGTATAGCCTCCTGAAAAGGGATTAATTACCCCAGGGTTCTCTCGGTCCATAGAGCCTCCTGAGAAGGGATTAATTACCCCAGGGGTCTCTCGGTCCGTATAGCCTCCTGAAAAGTGATGAATTACCCCAGGGTCCCCTCGGTCCGTATAGCCTGCTGAAAAGGGATTAATTACCCCAGGGTTCTCTTGGTCCGTATAGCCTCCTGAAAAGTGATGAATTACCCCAGGGTCCCCTCGGTCCGTATAGCCTGCTGAAAAGGGATTAATTACCCCAGGGTTCTCTCGGGCCCTAAAGCCTCCTGAGAA
>NW_020870627.1:0-7500 GCF_003789085.1 Penaeus vannamei
AATCAATTCACAAAGTATTTCTGAGACAAGTGTCAAAAAATTAAATACAGAGACAGAAACAGAGACAGAATGAAAGAAAGAGAGAGACCAACACAGAAACAAACAGACAGACAGACAAACAGACATAGAACCTGCTAAACTCAACACCACAACACCAGAGCCAGCATGCCGGGTGGGGCCTCTGTCGCATAAACTTTTTGCTTACGAACTTCTTGTGCGAAATGCAAAAGGATATTAGAAGCTTCATATCTCTGGAATTGCAAATGGGAGAGACAAAGCGATCCATTACACAGGAGGAAATAGCATCTCAATTCAGCAAAACAATAAGGCCAAAGCGTAATGAAATAGTGATAATGAATATGATGATGATCGTCATGATCATTATTATCATTATTGTTTTTATCATTATTATCACCATTGTTATTAGTATCATTGTTGTCATTATTATCACTATTATTGCTATTATTATTACTATTGTTATTACTATCATCATTATTGATGTTGTTGCTGTTGTTATTACTATTATTGTTTTTATAATTTTTGTTGCCATTATCATTATTATCCTTATCATAATTGTTATTACTATTATCACTATTATTATAATTATTACTATTATTGTTATTATCTTATTATTATTATTATTATCATTATCATCATCATCATCATCATCATCATCATTATTATTATTATTATTATTATTATTATTATTATTATTATTATTATTATTATTATTATTATTATTATTATATTATTATTATTATTATTATTATTTATTATTATTATTATTATTATTATTATTATTATATTATATATTATTATTTTATTATTATCATTATAATCATTATCATTATATTATCGTTATTATCATTATTATCATTATTATCATTATTATCATTATTATCATTATTATCATTATCATTCATCATTATCTATATAATCATTATGTTATTATCATTATCATCAACTGTACTTATTATTATTATCAAAATAATCATTTCTAGCTAGTATTGTTATCATCATTATTGTTATTGTTGTTTTATCATTATCTTTATTATCAATGTTAATTGCTTGGGCGGATGCTGGGACTATTGTTGTTGTTATCATTATCATTACTATTGGTGCTGCTAATTTATTTTCATTATCTCTATTATTATCATTATTGTTGTTAGTATTATTTATCATTGTCAGTATTATTTCACCAGTATCACCATCTTATCATCATCACCATCATCGTCATCATCATATCATCATCATCATCATTTTCAACTATGTAATTTTCTATCATTAATCGATATTATCGAGTTACATGTTATATCAATTTTCATTATATCATATCGAATCTTAAACTCTCCTTCCATTATTACTATATTCCTTAAGTCAAATCAGCACCAACACTCACCATCAGTTTTATCAATGTGTTAATTGAATTATCATCTGACATCATCATTGTCCATTATTATTGTTATTATTAATATATACTAATTCTCAATAATATTTACAATGATGATAGTTTCAATTATACATATTAACTATGGCCATCTGATTAATCTAGTATATATTCATATCAAAATTAATAATTTCATATAATTTCAATTTAGATGGACCTAATTGTATGATTATCATTATTATCTTAATATACCAAAATTCCAATCGTAATCTATCTATAAGATAACCATTTAATTGTAACTGCATACAGTCTGCGTATATGTATCAATCACCATCACAATAAAAAGAACTATCATATTAGCAAGCTAAAATAATAAAGACTTGATAGAGTGAGATAGTAATAACTAAACCAAACCTCTCGATTAACAAGAAAACATTAATATATATGAGTACAAGAAGATCACACGCACACACACCACACAATTAATATTAATAAAACTAATCATCAGACACAACAAATAAATAACTAAAAATAATCAAAACTACATCAAGGCCCTAAATAATAAACTCAGTAGACGTTCTAATAAGTACTACTTAGTCGCCCCAGAGTAAGGTATTTATTAATAGATATTTATATACGATCACTCATGGTATTTGTGATGTTGATGCTATCGATTACCTGCTGAGTGCTGTATGTACTATTCTACAATCATGTGCTGTATGATTTTAGCAGTGTTACAGACTGGAATCCTTGCCATCATACACCTTCTAAGACAGTACTCGCACCTCGCCGAGATCTATAGTCGCGCCACATCCAGCTACTTTACTCATGCTCTCTCTCGGCTCACACACGTATCTCCTAAATGCTGATCACTTATGCTCTCAATACCTTCGCTAAATCGCTCAAAAAGATCTGTGAAGGAATAAGACTCATCTACAACAAAAAGGACATACGCTCAGAACTTACAACTAAAATGGAGGTATCAAATCTATATTGATCTCGAGAAAAACAACAAAATAATTCTTATGAACAACTGATAAATATTCGAACATATGGTCTCGTCCCAAGCACCTGGTCTGCATCGATGCAGGTCTCCGTCTCTACGCTCTATTTCTCCTCGCTTCGCGGTCCGACTCATACGGGTCTCTTTGCTTCATCACGACGTGCTTCCACTTAATATCAGTATTACTGTGTTTTCACTTGTTACATTCAGACTCAGGTGCGATCGACATAGCACGTACATCATACACTCATACACATTCGTACGCCAACAAACTAGAGAACAAAACACAACCACACAATACACACTACCACATAGACGACGATGACGACATCATGACACCATCAACATACATCCATCTAACCATATCTTTGCTGTATTCTATGTCTGACATCATGATGTGCTAGGTATTCTGTATTATCGGTGTGAGCACCATGCTCTTATAGGCTCTCATGCTGATAACAATATCATTAACACGCTCGCTCTACATGTATATTGTCATCGAGAGTCATGTCACAGCCACACACCCTAATCACCAGCGCAGTCTAATATGCTTCGAGCCCTTAATTCAAAACCGCGCGACCTCGTAATGTCAATGCGCGCGACACAAACGCACACAATCGACTGATCCAATTAATCTCGTTATAATTCCCTCGCACATCAGATTTAAATGCCATGCTGCGCACCGGGAAACTCATCTCCTGAGGCGCTTTCGTTTTTCCATTGAATGTTAATCTACTTAAATTACGATTGAGATGTCTTCAAACAGTACCGGTCAAACAGTGTGTCTGAATCGCACTGATAGCAGTAAGTCAGCGATCAGCAATATTGTAATTATTTATTACGCTCTCTTAGCAATACTACTCGTTGTCTATTGATTCAATTAGTGTTTTATAGAAGAGATTAAGTAAAGAGGGTGAATCGATATGAAGATAGAGCTACGGATCCTATATGGTATGCATACATAGAATTTACCTGTATGGAATAGAGACTAGAAATAATATGCACACTAATACGAGTCTTAACTTCTCCACTCGATAAACAATACAACAACTCAACAAAGGTCTAATACCTAATTATAGAGCATGATTTGAACTGAGCTTCTATTCATGTAATTCGAGCCAGACTCTCCCCAGCTCAGGTGAGAGAGATCATGGTTGATTGTTCAAGACATCTTATCTACTCTCGTGCTACTCTTGCACTAGAATAGATAAGGTAATATAATCTTTTTCTCATGGACAGCAGCCATTGTTAGCTCGCTCCTCAGTTATGCGAACAGCTCATTAATTATACTCTTATGACCGCTTCAGTATCTTGTAATGAGAAGTAGAGCACGCCTTGTATCAGACATATATACGGAACAGTGCCACTGTCAACAGCGAACTCGGCGACGAAGGGTGTAGATAACGAATTAACCCTGTATCGGAGAAGAGGCTGTTATATGTTATTTCTATACAGCTATATATTATACTATATAAATATATATATAATATATATATATATATATATATATATATATATAATATTATATTATATATATATAACATATACATACATATAACTAATAGTATATAATTGATAGATAAATAAAGATTCATAAGATTATGGTTAATAATTAATATAGTGAAACATCCTATAATAATGACTTTATACACTCGCGTGAGCTCGCATACTTGTCTTTATGACTCTATGATAGTATAGCGCAGTTATAGACTATATTGGTACTTAAACCACATATTTCTCGACGCTAGAACATAAATAGCGTATATATTAATTATGAGTTGCTGTTAGGCAATAAGTCTACATTAGATTAATAGATACAGATATATTGATATGTGTGTGTGTAGCTGTGTATAGATGTGTGTATTGAGTTGTTTATATATAGTGATGAGTATGTGAGTGTTATGATATTAGTGTGTATTTATAATATATATATAATATATATATATTATTATGCATATATGTGCGAGTGTGATGTGATGTTTGTTGTGTGGAGTGTGTTGTATGTATGTAGTATATGAGTTAGTATTTAAGTTACATATATAGATTACTATTTATATATGCAATTATAGTTAATTGTGTTATATGATTTATATTATATAGATATAGTCAATTAATTATTTATATAGTAATATTATATACATATATATAATATAATATATATATGTAATATCATAATATATATTATATATATAATATATTATCACACATATGAGTTCATGCTGATTATTCTGTAATCGTATATTTGATATTGATATTAATAGCATATTGGTATTTAATGTTAATATTATTTAAATTAATATTAATAATATAATATATATTAATATATAATTTATATATCATTAATATGTTAAGTATATATATATAATATATATATCTATATATATATTAATATATATAAATATGTATCAATTATATATATATTATATATATAATAATATATTAATATATATATATATTAACTATAATATATATCATATATTAATGCATACATCTATATAACTAACACATATACACACACACACATCAATAACACATACAATACACACTCTACAACACTCACATCATCAACCACATATATATCATACTATATATCATTATATTATATATAACTAATATTACTATATTTATATATATATATTATATAGCATATATATATTTGATATTATAGCATTTATTAATCAATAACTAATTATATATGTATTACTTATATAATATTATATTATTATAGTAATATATAATATAATATATATAATATATATATTATATAATTTATTTAATGATTAATATATATAGATAGTATATATTGATAATATATGCATTGATTATACATTACAATACATATTAGTAATGTCACTTATATTATAATTATCTTATCTATCTATATCTTACATATCTAATTACTATATTATATTTATATATACTATTCATTACTATATTCTTATCTATCTATATATGCATTAGTATCTAAATTTAATGTCATATATAGTTTACACATCTATACTCATCACTGTGGACAGACGCCGGCCAATGAACCTTCAATAGATCATCCCTTCCGCCTGTTTTCTTCTCTGTCGAAGCCGCGAGACCGAAAACAACGGGATCCTTCTTGCGTTCCTGTTGTTTAAGACGCGCTTTGGAAACTCATATATATCAGAGTGGTTTGGCTGAGCCGACTATTGACTGTCGTCGTGTATGTGTTGCAACTCTGTTTGACGTTACTCGAGCTTCATGGCGCGCGCTGTGATACTGTTGCTAAGTGCTGGGGAGTGCTGTGAGATAAGTGAGCAGTATGTGGATGGTGTGTAGTATAAGGGTAGTTGTCGTGGTAGAGCATGATAGTAGAAAAGAGTGTAGATGTATAATGATTTAAAATGATAGTGAATAGTTACATGAGTGAAGAGGAAGAGATACTGAAACAGCTGAGATGAGAGAAAGGCGAGAGAGAGAGGAGGAAGTGAAGAGTAAAGGAGTGAAGCTGGAAAGATGAAATAATGGAGATAAATGAGATGTAGAAGAGAGGGATGAGGTCATGAAGATATAGATCAGTGGAAAGGTACATCATAAGGTTATGTTACATTAGATGAGATATGTTTACTTTACAAGGGTTCGTGAGTATCGATGCGCATGATTTTAGAGTTCTCCCTCATTATTCACATGATCTTTATCCAGAATCATTATGACAAGTCTAGGGCGTTCTACGTCTTTGCGGCTAAAAAAAGTATATGTCATATGGTATATGTGTAAAAGGTCTGACTAAAATAATTAGGGCCTGCCGCTCTGGAGTCGCTGGAGCCACAGACAAGGATATTCTATTGGAGACTCTGCTTAAGATTAATGTGAGAAACGTGAACGACGGGAGTTCTTAGCTTCAATAAGAAGTGTGGAGTTTCGCTTGAGGACGAAGAATCCTCAGTCATTGGTTTACCTCCTTGAAGAAATGTGCACCGTGGACAACGAAGGAGAGTGAGGAGGAAAATGTTTATCTTCTCTGCTGTGCTGTTTATCGTGCGCATTTTTTTTTGCTTTCTTTCTTTCTTTCTGCATCTCGTCTTTACTGTTCTCGCCGTTTCTCTCTGAGACGTCTATATATATAGTCTAGTGATATGCTGTATAGTACACACACACAGCGACGAGCAACACACACACACACTTATCAACAGGACACACAACAGCGATTCACAACATCACATCAAGAGACACGACACACACTGCACAACTAGCAAGCAAGACACACAAGCAACATACAGTTCACACGGAGACATGACACATAGCACAGACAAACACACGCAACGAGCAGCGAGCGAGACACGACAGCCACAGCAGCAGCAGCACACACATACACACGACAGCAAGAACACCAAACAACATAGGAAGGCAACACACGAACAGACCACAGACGACGCAGGCATAGATGGTTTGTGAAGGCGAAGTGAAGGATGTGAAATGTAGATGTGAGTAGCGATAATGAAATTGAATGGTGAAGAAAAAGGAGGGTGAAGAGTAAAATAGAGTGAATGAGGATTGATAATATGGTGAGATAAGAATAGATAAATATGTTGAATTATAGGAGAATGTGTAGCTGAGGTGTGTAGGGTGTACTCCGGTGGCCAGTGATCAATGGATGATGTGTGTGTGAGCTGTGTGAGGGCAGCGGTAATTGAATAATAGTTACAATGCAGTGTGCCATTCGTGGACAATAACTTACGCCGTTCCTTACCTGCGACTTTGAGTAAGAACGGGACTTACCCAAATTGGCGTGGCTAGAACACGAGCCGAGAGGAGGACTGGGAAGGAAGTGAGAGACCACAAGAGACAATATGAAAACAGCGGTGTATCAGAGGGCGAGTAGATGGAGAAGCGTAGCAAAGAGAAGAGGCGTATAACCTCATCGCGAGTGCGAGACACGCTGTTATCGGAGTGTGCTTAACGTCTGATTTTCTGTGGCGCCATGCAATATTAATTCGACATGGCACCGCAAATAATAGCTTAATTCTTCCTTTACCCTCTTCCTCCATCTCTGGTGCTCCCGAAGACTTACCATAAGATGAGCAAGCAAAATCCTGACGGCATTGGCGGTACTTTCTCCGAGATGTGCTGACTCGAGCGTGCT
>NW_020870627.1:20000-27500 GCF_003789085.1 Penaeus vannamei
CTCCTTTCCCTCTCCTCTGCCTCCACATTCTCTCTCCCTTCCTCGCCACCTTCTCCTTACACTTCCCTATCCCTCGATCACTCTCTCCTCCCCCACGCTACTCCATACCTCCTCACCACCCCTCTCTTCTCCCTCTCATCTCTCTCTCTACTTTTCCTCTCTCTCATTCACCTCTCTCTCCTCATCCACTACACACATCTCTTCTCTTTCTCTCTCGCTCTCTTTCCTCTCTCTCTCCCTCTCCTCCTCCTCTCTCTCCCTCTCTCTCTCCACCTCTCCACTCACCCACCACACACTACACACTCGACTCACACACATCGACTCCACACATCCCCCTCATACTCTTCCCTCTTCTCTCCACGTCGCCCATCTCTCTCTACATACACACATACAAACCCCTCTCTCACTCTCTCCTCTCACATCCATACTCAACTCGTACATCCTGGTCACATAATCTAAAAAAAGTGTCTAGCTCCATGCTCAAGGTTTTTGCTTAATTCAGCTACGATCACCTGAAGACCTGTGACGCTTTTTTATTCCAGAGGATCAAGGCGAGGTCAAGCTCAGTGTCGCTCCACCCTATAATAGCCATTGAGAAATATTTTAGATTGATTGTTTACCTTTTTTTGATGAGAGAGGGATACGGTGAGAAGTGTATGTAGGAAAATATTATTTGATTATTAAATATTACTATTTCATATGATGTTAATATATTATTATGGTACTGAACATATTGATGATTATTCATATATTCGCTATTTGATATACATCAGTTTTATTATTTATCGTCTTTCTATTCTATTCATTCCACTATCTATCATCCAGCAACCATCATTAATCATATTATTATATTATTACTTTTCATCACTATCATTTTTATCATCACATCACATCATTGTTACTATCATTTCATTACATTATCTTATGTTATAATTGTTCCAATTCTAATAATCATCACCAGTATATTAATAATAAAAAATAGTAACAATAATGATAAAGAACAATAACAAATGAATTAATTGAAAATCTAAAAAAAAGATAGGCAGTAATTCACCTGTCCGATAAAGGTCAGCTGATCTCTTTATTCATTTTCGCGGTGACGCAAGCGAGAAGCAATCGAGGCTTCTCCTTGTAAGACCCAGGGGTGACTCAGCCGGCCCGGGATGAGTTTCCAGTATTATTATCTTGTGGGGGTTGGTCTGTCTTGGAATATTCGTGTGTCGTTCGGTTGTATCGCGCTGTTCTGCTGCGTAATGTGTGTGTGTGTGTGTCGTTGGGCTACTGTCGTGTTGTCGTTCGTGTTGCTGTGTGTGTGTGTTGGTGCTCTGTGTGTTTCTGTCGTGTGTGTGTGGCGTTCGTGTGGTGTGTGTGTGCTCGTGTGTGTGTAGTTGGGTAGGGGTGCTGTGGTCTTGCTGGTGTATGCTGTGTGTCTGTATGTGTGGTTGTGTGTGGCTTTCTGGAATTTCATGTATTGGGTTTGCGTGCGTGGTGTCCTCACTTCTTACCTATCTCTCACGCCTTCCCGCTCTCTCCTCTTACTCCCCCTCCTCTTCTTCTCCCTCTCTCTCTCTCTCTCTCCCTCTCTCTCTCTCTCTCTCTCATATATATATATATCTATTTACTACCACCTATCTACATATCATATAATCTTCATTACCTCTCTATATTAACTAATTCTATTATGTATATCTTCTATAATAACTATCGTCTTATATCATATATATATCTCTATCTTACTATATAATATATTATATACTATATATATACTTATCCTGTTAAACTCCCTCTCTCTCTATCTTCTTTCCCTCTCTTTTCCCTTTCTTCCATCTCTGCTCCTTCGTCCTCTTTTCTCTCTCCTTCTTCCTCTCTCTTCTCTCTCTTTCTACTCTCCTCCTCTTCTCTTCTCTCCTCTCTCTCTTTCATCTTTCTGCTCTCTCTCTCTCTCTTCTCAGTCTCTTCCCTCTCCTCTCATCCTCCTCCTCTTCTCTCTCCTCCTCTTCCTCTCCTCTCTCCTCCTTCCTCTCTCCCTCTCTCTCTCCCTCTCTCTTACTCTTTGAGTGCGTGGCCTAAGACTAATGGCGCTGGCGATAATATTTATCACCAAATGGATTTTAATCATTCGACACGTGGAGGCACCGACCTTCATCTCGCTGAGCTGAAACATGCATAAAAGGAAGGCTTTCTATTGACAGCCGCATTTCAGTCGAATGTCTCCCGAGAGAAGGGATAAATATATCGCTCGCTGACAAGAACCTCCGATGTCTCTGAATACCCGGGGATCTTCAAGGAATTTTCCGGTTGAATATTCTTGCATAGGCCGATCTGGGGACCGCGGTGATGGCATTAATAAGTGCAATAGTAATGATTTGTTGAAGAAGATGGGGAAGGAGAAAGAGGATGTTGATGATCTTAAAAAGGAAGAGGATGAGTTGGCCAAATATTGATTATGACAAAGGAAAAAGGGAATTGGTAATGGCATCTCAAATTTTCATGACTTACGAGCTGCTGTAGCTGGCTGAACTGCATCGCCATCGAGTGGCGTTCCTGCTTGACACTTAATGATGCTGAAACTCAAAGCATTAGTCTTGCAAAATAAAATTCCGCCAAGAAGAACAAAGAGATCAAGTGGAAGCAGGAGGAGGAGAACACCCTGACCCCGAGCACACAAATCCCGAACTGAGGGCCCGTCTTGGCCGCCGTCAGGGCTGCTCCCGCGGCCGACTCACCTGGTGATGTAGCCGTCGCCGTCGGTGTCGCAGGCCGTGAACAGCGCCTTCAGCCGCTCGCTCTCGCCCGAGCCCTCCGACTCCGGCGAGACCCTGTGGGCGTCGTCCCGGCCGTGGCGGGGGTCGTCGTCGTCCCAGTCCCGCAGGGGCTGCTCGTCGTCCCAGTAGCCGGAGGCGCAGCTGACGGGGGACAGCTGCTGCTGGTCCCACCAGCCGCTCCGCTCCGAGCGCGACGGCGACGGGCAGCCGGACGACGTCGCCGCCGGGAACCGCGGCGGCCGCGCGGCGCGGGGGCTCTTCACGCCCAGCTCGACGGCGCCGGGAGGCATCCGCGAGCGCTTCTGCTTCACGGACACGTCCCGCGACGCCTTCATGTCCGGCGTCGCGGGCGGCTGTGGGCGCCGCCACGGCCGCCCGACCACCACGCCCGAGTCGGCGATTCGGAAGTCGGCCGAGGGCGAGGCGTGGCCCGAGATGGGGTCGGAGGGCAGGAAGTCGGACGACGGGCAGCCCGACGTGGACTCGGCGCCGCGCCGGGACGACGTCGGCGTCGGCGACCGCACGCAGCGCGCGTCGCAGCTGCACGCGCACGAGCCCTGGCTCTCCTCGCTGTCGGAGTCCGACATGGCGCTGTCGTCGCACGCAATTATCTGTACTCCGTGTCGTGGACGTAGTGTCCCTGCATCGCGACGGGCGGGCGGCGCGGCGCGACGGGCTCTCGGCTCCAGCTGCGCGGCGGCCGAGTCGCGCCGTCACCAGCTCACGCGCTCGCCGAGTCGCATCGCGCGCGCCTCATGTCGGGATCCGCGAATTCGTGATCAATAGTCTGCTGGCGGAAGGATCTTCTGAAAAAATCAAAGGGAATAGAAAAAGAACATCACAAGACGGATTCATCTTTGATACTCTTCCTTAAAAAATCAATTAAGCAGCGCCCTGACCTTGGCGCCCGGCTCGTCTTCCTCCCCGCCCGTGAAAAGCCCCTCATACACGCCCACGCAGCTGCCTCTTCCCTCGAGGGATGAAAAGAAAGAAAAAGAGGACTTTCTTCTCCATCTTCACTTTCTTTGTATCCTCTTCTCCTCATTCTCTTTAACAAAAGACAGACGATTACGAAATTGCTTGATGTCCAGTCTCGAAACCGGACCAATTTCTGACTGATAATGAGGTGTCATGCGGCTGACATCTACCCTGTTACGACTGACATTTCGAAGCGATCATGTTCCTCGCTGAACTCATCACTTTGCCAAAACCTTAACCCACTTTCGCGTGCATGACTTTCACGCATGACCGCTCGTTTCTCGTGGCTCGCTTGATGAAGTGAATATGAGGGAGGGTGAAGTGTTTGTGTGTGTGGTCTGTGAGTGTGTGTGTGATGAGAGTGAGAGAGTAAAGTGCGTGTGATGTGTGTGCGTCTTGTGTGTGTGTGTGTGAGAGAGAGAGAAAGTGTGTTGTTGGTTGTATGTTTTTGGTGTATGGGTGGTTGAGTTTAGATATGAGCGTAATGCTTGAAATTAGGTGTAAAATCATCGATCCCTGTTTCAACACCATTTCATACACGTGGTTTAGTATCTCACAGATGTAAGAAGAGACCGGACTCTCCTCCTTTTAATACTACCCCCCTCCCCCCCCCCCCCCCCCCCCCCCCCACCCCTATCCCTCCCCCCCCCCTCAACACCCCCTCCCCCTATTGCCGAGCTAAAGTGAGATACACTGACGAGAGAAGCCCCCCCCCCCCACCCTCCCAACCCTCCCAACACCCCAAACAACTCAGACCCCCCCCCCCCCCATCTTAAAGCGAGGTTAAGCCTGTTGTTTTCTTCTTATACCTTAAGACCACAAAAATACAGCAAGAAAAAGAAAACTTCCTCCTAGTTATTAACAAAAAAAATATACAAGAAAAGAAAAAAGAAAAAGCGACAGAAATACGAAGAAATATATGTACATAAACACGAAAAAACTTCTTCCTCCTAGACATTAAAAATGAAAAAAAAAAAAGACTACTTAGAAGAAGAAAAAAGAAAAGCGACAAAACACGAAGATATATAATATATATATATATATATATATATATATATATATATATATATATATATATATATATATATAGAGAGAGAGAGAGAGATAGCAGAGAGAGAGAGAGAGAGAGAGAGAGAGAGAGAGAGAGAGAGAGAGAGAGAGAGAGAGAGAGAGAGAGAGAGAGAGAGAGAGAGAGAGAGAGAGAGAGAGAGAGAGAGAGAGAGAGAGAGAGAGAGAGAGAGATAGAGATAGATAGATAGATAGATAGATAATAGATAACACACACACACACACACACACACACACACACACACACACACACACACACACACACACATATACTATATATATATATATATATATATATATATATATATATATATATATATATATATATATATATATATATATATATATATATATGCATATACGCACACATTGTCCTCTTCTCTATTTCTCTTTTCGCAGAGCAGGAAAAGATTGAGAGGTTTTGGAGGCAATGTGTCTCAAGGAAGCGCCGCTGTCTTGTTTGCACTCGGTTTCTTGGTTGGGAGTTTGTCTTTTATTTTCTTTATGCTTTTTTTTTTCTTTAGTTTTTTTTTTTTTTTTTGGGGAGAGGGAGTTTGGAAGGAAGTTTAAGTACATTTCTGTTTAGTTTTGAGTTTTTTTCACTTATCTCTGTCTTTCCTTTGCCTTTCTTCCTTTTTCTTTCCTTTTCATCTTCTTCTCTTCCTTCTACACCTCCTTCTATCTTCCTCACCATGCTATTCGTTATCTTTGATTATTTTTTGTTCTTATTTTTTCTTCTTCCTCCTCCTCCTTCCTCCTTCCCCACCTTCTTCTCCTCCTGCTCCTCCTCCTTTCTCCTCCTCCTTCCTCCTTCTTCCACACCTTCTTCTCCTCTTTCTCCTTCTCCTTCTCCTCCTCCTTGCTCCTCCTCCTTCTCCTCTCCTCTCCTCCTCCTTCTCCTCCTCCTCGTCTTCCTCCTCTTCCTCTTCCTCCTCCTCCTCCTTCCACCTCCTTCTCCTCCTTCCTCCCCTCTTCCATCACCTCTCCTTCTCCTCCTTCTCCTCCTCCTTCTCCTTCTCTTCCTCCTCCTCCTCCTCCTCTCCTCCTCTTCCTCGTCATCGTCTCCTCCTCTCATCCCTTCCATGAGCACAGCCAGAAGGGTTCTTCGCCCCCTCTTCCATGTCCTCCTCACCCCCCCCCCCACCTCTTACCCCCACCCCCACCCTCTCACCCTCAGCCCTCTCTCACCCTCTCACCCTTCTGGACAGCTGGAGAAAGAGAGGGAGGAGGTGAAGGAGGAATGAGTCACTCTAGGCACTCCTTTTCACTAGTTCTCTCTCTCTCTCACCAAATCAAAAAAGAGATGAAAATGAAATAAAAAAATTAAAAATTGAAAATAAAAAAAGGGAAAAATAAGATGTAAAAATAGATAAATGAATAGATAAGTAAAAATAAAATATGAATAGTAAGAAAACAAAGAAAAGTTAAAACAGGAGAATAGAAATAGTAAAACAAAAAAAGTAAAAGAAAAAGTTAAAAAAAAAAAGAAAAAAATTAAAAAGTAAAGAAAGAAGAAACAAAAATAAAGTTTTAAAAAAGTAAAAAAAGAGGTTGGTAGCATCGCGAGATTTCCTTGATTAAGAGCAAAGTGCAATAAGCAGAGGGAAATCTATTTCGTCTTGGGAGAAAATTAGACAAGTTAATGAAACGTCTTTTACAGAATTCCTGATGACCGAAGTTGCTTGCAGAATCGTGAGATTTTCTTTTCTCTCCGAAATATTTCTTGTCCGAGTGATATATGCGGACAAAAGCACTTCTGTGAAGGTATACCACACACGTTCATCATGTTATACGCACACACACATTATCGTATATCTATACATACACACACACATATATATATGCGTATATACATGCGTATATATATACATATATACATATATACATATACAAAATACACACACACATACACACACACACACACACACACACACACATACACATTCCCGCCTTCAAAAATTACTCCCTCCCTCCCCCTCGCTGAGTCAACTCCACCCCCACCCCCCCCCCCCCCCCTCCTCCCCGCCCCCCCCTCACCTTTGAATCATAAGCGCCCACGCCCTCGCGCCACACCTACAGTGACGTCATCATGCTTATTATTAAATCTCATTTCTGAAACACCTGTCTGGCGCCCCCTTCTTGCGGTCCTCTTGGTTTCCTTAATTTTTTACTCATCTATATGTCTATACATTTATTTATTTGTCTTTTATTTTGCTTAATATATATATATATATATATATTTTTTTTTTTTTTTTTTTTTTTGCTAATCCTATCCGCAGTTTTTGTCTATTTTCGTTGCCTTCTTTCCCTATTTCTCTTATTGTTCTGATATTCTCATTTTTATCTTTCTTCTCCATTTTTTTTTTGTTTGTTTTGCTTTTTACTTATTTTCAATTACCTCTTTCTTGTACTCTTGTTCTTAGCTTGTTTTCTGTCTTTCCCTTTCCTAGCTTCCATTTTCTTCATCACACTCCTTCTCCCTCTTTTGATTTTTTTTACTACCCTTTCTTTCTTCTTCTTCTTCTTCTTCTTCTTCTTTTTCTCCGTATCATTTTTCACCCTTCTCTTATCCCTCGTTGTTTCTTCCCGTCTGCCCTTCTCCTTTTACTGCTAGCAACGCTGTCACTTTTATTTACAACTTCACAACAATCCACATTATCTACTAGAACTCCACAGCATCACTTATCCA
>NW_020870627.1:35000-45000 GCF_003789085.1 Penaeus vannamei
ATATATACTTATATATATAATATAGTATCTTATATATCTATATTTCGTATATATACTATATATATACATGTGTGTGCTCGTGTTGTGTGTGTGTGTGTGTGTGTGTGTGTGTGTGTGTGTGTTGTGATGTAGCTAGTATATATATAATAATATTTAATATTATATATATGATAGTAGTATTATGATGATTGTGATGAGAGTATATATATGATATATTATTTATGATATACACAAACCACACACACAACACACAACACACACACACATAGTATATATATATATATATTACTATTATAGTACTATAATATAGTATATATTAGATAATATAAATACGATTTTTCTACTACACTGTATGTTGTGTTATTAGCTGTATATATACATATATATATTACATATATATCAGTATACATATCAGCTGTTATTATATAATATATATATATATACATTATATATATACATATATATATATATATATATAAATGTTCGATGTAAATAAAGATATATACTATATGTAATGCGATGTTCCATGGCTCCATAAAACCTATTTTCCTTTGTAATTAAGAGATCCAGGACTGTGTCTTGTTTCTATATACTGTTTATTTATGTATAACCTTTGTAAGGATGTTAGTTGTTGCTACCTATGTTCTTATTAGATCCTTTATCCATAGACCTGCTACTTTCTCTTACTTTAGCCCCATTGTGTTTGTGGTTTGGGAGAGCATTTTAAACCTCAGTCTTGCCTAAGCATTGAACCTATAGGCAGCCTCTGAGACCTCATTCTAGCAGATAAAAGATTCAGAATCACTAAGGGAAGGAAGCAAGAGAATCTCAAACTCTTAATTTCAAAGACCCTCTTCATCAGCCCCGTAAGATGGAGGTCTGCGATCGCTAAAAGTTCTTAAATGGTGGCAGTGGTGGGATCAACTGCGTTCCCGTCCACACCAATTTCCAAGTTTGGAGTAGACTTCAGCGGTAAGTTTTGGTACCAAACCAAGGGACCAAAGGTGAGAGCTAACATTTGGTACTAGCATGTGGGACGTCAACCAACTTCGTAGTTCAGAGAGAGAGAGGGGCGGGAGAGAGAAAGAGAGAGAGAGAGATTAGAATTACAGCTTTTTAATCTCACCCACATCCCTAATTGAAAGAAATTCAACCATGCTTTGATATGAGATGTAATACTGAAGTTTAATCAGTATACGGGCATCACACACACACATTTTCCTCTATGAAAAGGCTGATTAACATTTCGAATCAACCTTGATTATATACGAGAAAAAGGCTCAAACTATTGATTAATTCCCGAGCTTGGAATGTAAAAACAGGAATTGAAAATTAGGCCTATATTCCCCAATTCCAGGAGGGTTAGATGCGAGGTTCTGCGACTCGCTAAAAGTTCTTAAATTTGGTGGCCGTGGTGGGATCAAAAACAAATGCGTTGCCCGTAACACAGACCACGATACTTTCCAAGTTTGGAAGTCAGACTTCAGCGTAAAGGGTTTTGGTACCAAAAACCAAGAGGAGCCAAAGGTGAGAGCTAACCATTTGGGTACTAGCATGTGGGACGTCAACGCAATTTGTGTGTTTCAGAGAGAGAGAGGGGCGGGGAGAGAAAGGAGAGAGAAAGATTAGAATTAGGCTTTTTTAATCTCACCACATCCCTAATTGAAAGAAATTGCAACCATTTGTAATACTGATTTAATAGTATACGGGCATCAAACAACACATTTTCTCATGAAAGGCTGATTAACATTTCGATCAACCTTATTATATACGAGAAAGGTCAACTATTGGAGCTTGGAATGTAAAAAAGGAATGAAAATTAGGGAGGTTCTTTCCAGCTGTCAATGGATCGATGGGGAATAGGTTTCTGTGCGTTTCTGGTGGTAAATGTGCTGTATGATATGATATGCAGGGATTAATATTGAATAATACCTCAGAAAAGATTTTTTTTATTATCATTATCATTTCTTTTTAATGTAGCCGCAACACAACAACAACCAAAAATATATATAATACTAGTAGACAGTTGAAACAATAGCTAAACGCGAGACTTGTATAATAGTTCAAATCATATATGACTATCACTTTACACACCAAAAACCAAAGTAAGCAATAGGATACACTAAACCACAAAATTGGGATTTTGTATCAGATTAAATCTAATGAGATGACAAAGGGGCGGAAAATATACGTTGCATTCTGTTTTTTCTTTATGTATAAGTTATCCCGTAAATGGGTATTAAAATTCCTTCCGGCTTGTTGCTAATAATGAAATTCTAGATTGGCATGCAGGTACATGAGTGAGAACGAGTGTCGGTGTGCACGATGAGAGGGAGAGAAAGGAGAGAGGAGAGAGACACACACGAAGAAAAAGACAAAGACAGACAGACAGAGTGAGTGATATATATGTGCGTCACACAACAACAGCTAGAGCAAGCGCACAGTAGCACAACACACACACACGGGCAGCAGGGGCGACAAGTGGGGGAGACACACACATCATCACAGCCAAAATAAAGACAGATATATATAGTATAAATGAGCATAGAGAGGGGTATATGTATAATAAAGTATGATAAGGTAGTAGATATTAGTAGTGAAGTATAATAGAATATATTAATGTATGTGTGTATGGTGTAATATATATAAGATATTGGTGTGAATGGTGTATGTAGTATGGATAGTGATGTGATGAGTGTATGGGTGTATATGGTGTATGAGGTAGTGTGATGAGATGTGTATGGTATGTGTAAGAGTGTTATGTGTAATGTGTATGGTGTAGAGATGTGTATGGTGGAATGGTGTGAAATGTGTAGTGTTGTGATAGTGTATGTGTATGATGATAAGTGTTGGTATGCTGTATACTGTGGGTATGATGTAATGTGGTATAGTGGTAAATGGAGATGGGTAAAGGGTATGGTGTATTGTGGTATGTGGTAATGTGTCTGTAGTATGTGTTGATGGTGTAAACTGGTGTATGGTTTCTGTAATGTGGAAGTGTAATGTGTATGTGTAAAATGTGGTAAATGTGTATCGTGTAACTGTGGTATGTGTAATGTCAGTATGTGTATGGATGTTAGGTATAATACGTGTAAACTGTGGTATGTGGGGCATGAATGTGATCTATAATAATTGGTGTGTGTGGTGTGGTGGTGTAGTGTGTGTCGGTGTGGATGTGTAAGCATAATAGATATTATTATATAAGTATAGAGATATAGTATAGAATAGAATACTTATAATATTAATAGATGATCTATATATATATTAGTGGTAATCTCATGCTAATATGAATATTTAATAATAATAGTAAGAATTGGAAATAAGGTAAGGATAGATATGAATAGAATGATAGAAGATAGATAGATAGATAATTAAGATAGAATAGATAGAATAGACTTAGATAGATAGATAGAAGAAGAAGATAGATAGATAGATAGGTAGATAATAGAAGTATATAGATAATAGATATATATATATTATAGATATAGATATAGATAATAGATATAAGATATAGTATGAGAGAAGAAGACAAGACAGACAGACAGAAGAAAACATGCATATTAAGTCCTGTATAGCATCCAGTATGGCATGTATGTAAGTCCATGTTACCGCCAAGCCACATGATCGCCATGTTGCCCGCCTTGTTCTAATAATAACCCAAGCCAAGCGGGGTCACGGCCGCCAATATAAGGACAGGTCGCGGCGTGACCCCCGGCCAGAGAGGTTGTGAGAGGTCAGAGGTACACAGACAGATCCCCGCCACCCCGGTCTCCTCCAGGGCTGGCAGGTCTCTCGTCTCTTGGATCCTGCTTGTGTATACTCTCAGAGATAAAGAGTTAAAGCCGGACGCCACTATCGTTACTGCCCAGCTGTTTCTTTAAAGGAGGTCTCTTACCTCTTAGAGAGAGAGAGAGAGAGAAAGGAGAAAAAGAGAGGAGAGAAAGAAAAGAGAGGGAGGAGAGGGAGGGAGGGAATAGAAAATAATGAGGATACTGATAAGGGAGAGAAAAAAGGAAGAGGGAGGGAGGGAAAAGAGAAATTACGACAATGATAATAATGAGGATAATAATAAGAGAAGGCGAGAGAGAGAGAGAAAGAAAGATAAACTTACAATGTTTGTATGTTAATTTATGCGTTTGTTCGTATGTATGCCTATGTGTATGTAAACATTTGTGCGAGGAAATGGTAGAAGCAAGTCTGTATGTATACGAGTGTACGTATATATAATTTTGCTCTCGGTATTTCGCATTTCGTACTTGAATGGCATTTTACGAGAGGGATTTTCACAAAACAATTTAAAAGAAAATGTTTTTTAAAAGTTATAGCAATTCAGGCTCACCATTCAGTCCTGATCCAAGAGTGGGTTTCCTTCCTAGAAAAGAGACAATAAAAACACATTCATTTGAGTGTATTCTGCTCCAAGGTACAGGACAAGACGATTCAAAAGGAAAATACTTTTTTGATGAAAATTGGGATTTCGAAGGATACCAGATAAGCACAATGTTTTTATCTATACAGTTATAAATAAGTATATGCTTCCATACATACTAAGATATATATCTACATACATACATCCACCCATCCATGCATACATACCTAAAAGTATACGTACATAAATACATATATATATTATACATACATACATGTATGCATACAGACTCGCATAAACATGGAAATACACTGAGAGAGAGATAGAGAAAGAGGAAGAGAGAGAGAGAGAGAGAGAGAGAGAGAGAGAGAGAGAGAGAGAGAGAGAGAGAGAGAGAGAGAGAGAGAGAGAGAGAGAGAGAGAGAGAGGAGGGAGAGGGAGGGGGGGGGCGTGGCAGCCAGACTTACGTGCCTTTGTCAACCAAAATAAAACCAAAGAGATGCAGAAAAGCGCAGGATAAATAAGCATCTTGATGATAGGGAGATAGAAAGACAGAGGAAGAGAGACAGAGAGAAGAAGGGAGAAGAAGGAAATTAAGAGAGAGACATGAAAGAGAATCGAAAAAATAGGGAAAAGAAATGAAAGGAAAAAAAGAGAGAAAGTTGAGACCAAGAACAGGGCAGGAGGGTACATGATACAGGAGGTGAGTCATGGAGCGGATGTGGAGCGAACGTAACAATGTATGTGTTAACGAAGACGAAAAGGCACAGGTGTTCTGCAGGTGGTGTAATACAGGGGCTAAAAGGCTGCTCCTGGGAAAGTATTAAAATATCTGGTCACATCACAAGTTTTAAAAAGGCCCTTTCAATGCAAGTACTAACGAGGGGTCACGCCATGCAGGTTCTGAAACGAAAGAAAAAAGAAAGGGATTGCAGATGTCAACGAGAGGTCACTGATGCAAGCATTGTTCGCTGAAAGGGGTACGTTGAAGGAGCACCAAAGCAACTTTTAAAGCACAGATTCTCGGTCGAATAAGAGTACAAGCGACGCGTAAGAATATGCTACGTATATTTCTAAACAGGGTTATACTCTATAGACTTCATCGTGCGAACACAACATAGACTTTGGAGCACTGAACAACGCAGCCCATTCCTTCTTACGAACATACCGCATATATAACGAAGCAGGAATACCCCGCACAGGCATAAAAGAGGTCGATCAAGGCAACACGTATAACAAAAGAATATATCCAGTCGAATATACCCCTTTCCCTCCCGTCTCGCCGTGTCATCTGGCCGACACCGGCATCCAGGATCGCCTTTCGGGAGGAGTCCGACGACGAGCGGCGAGCAACCCGACACCGCTACGTACACCTAGCAGATAGCAATTACTGCTACACTTAAGCTGGTTCCTTTACCGCAATATCGACACAAAACAAATTGGATATTTTTTACCTTTTGGTTGTTATTCGTTCTTATTCACTTATTTCTTACTCGTTTATTCATTTGTTAATTTATCTTTTCATCCATTTGTTCTGTATCATTATATTCAGTGATTTATCTATCTGTTTGTTTATCTATCTATTTATCAATTTGTTTATTTATCTATTCAATGATTTGTTTATTTATATCTTGTTTATTTATATCGTTTATTTATATTTATATCTTATTATTTATTTATCTATCTATCCATTTTATCTATTATTCATTTATCTATCTATCCATTTATTTATCTATCTATCAATTTATATATATATTCATTAATATATTCACCAATGTATTTATTTATTGATTGATTTATCAACATATTTATTTATCTATTTGTCAATATTGTTTATGCAAATCAGGTGTTGCAAAGGTGTAATTCTCACGTCACTGAAAATGTTCCTTATTCATTAGGAACAAAACGAGAAGAAGAAAGAGAGAACGAATTGAACAAAACGAGAAGAAGAAAGAGAGAACGAATTTCCGCAGCGAAGACGTTGCAATAAAACACGTATAATGATCCCATCCTTTGCAACATCATCTCGACTCCTTCAGTTGCATCCTCAGCATGAATATTAAAATTTATAAGACCCCGGGAGAATATATTGCGGCTCTCCTGCTCGTCATAAGCAGACACTTGAGTCGATATTTCGATACGAAAAGGACAGACTGAAATAGATCGGATGTAAATATGCATGGGAGAAGATTTTGTGTGTGTGTGGATGTGGGTGGGTGTGTGTGTGTGTGTGTGTGTAATAGCTCCATGAAGAAGATTTTTGATTGATAAAAAAAAAAAAATGAAGAGAAAGATTTTTTTAATGCGATAAAGACTTTTATGATACCAAACAGAAACAAAAATGGAAACTATTTCATAAAGACAAACAAAAATCGATAACAAAAATCACACCAAAAAAAAAAAAAAAAAAAGTTCCACAAGCGAGTCACATAGAAACGGACGCATAAGAAAAAAAAAAAAAAAAAAAAACAGAAACGAAGCGGTAACGTTACATCCAACTCCCTTTCAAAAGACGCGGCAAAGGTTTCGATCTCTTTAAAAGAAATTGTGAAGTGCAGGCGAGGCGATTTGATAAAGAGGTTCGTTCACTCTTGGTTAAATCTTTAAGATCGGTTTATCTCTTAAGACAAGAGAAAAGTGAAAAGGAAAATCAGGAATACAGTGAGAGAGAGAGAGAGAGAGAGAGAGAGAGAGAGAGAGAGAGAGAGAGAGAGAGAGAGAGAGAGAGAGAGAGAGAGAGAGAGAGAGAGAGAGAGAGAGAGAGAGAGAGAGAGAAGAAGAGGGAGGAGGGAGGAGGGAGGGAGAGAGGGAGGGCGGGAGACAGAGAGAGAGAGAGAGAGAGAGAGAGAGAGAGAGAGAGAGAGAGAGAGAGAGAGAGAGAGAGAAGGAGAGAGAGAGAGAGAGAGAGAGAGAGAGAGAGAATGTTGAGAAAAAAGAAAGAGGAAAGAGAAACGAGGAGGAAGAGACTAGAGTAGAGTGAGAAGAAGAGAGGAGAGAGAGAGAGAGAGAGAGAGAGAGAGAGAGAGAGAGAGACGATGGGAGGTGGGAGGGAGAGCGAGAGAGAGAGAGAGTGGCCGGGGATGGATAGGGTGTGGAGATATGAAGGGAAGGAAGTAAGGAGAGAAAAAGAGAGAAAATTAAAAGAGAGAGTATGAGTGACCCAAGAGAGATAAAGGGAATGAGAAAAAGATAAAAAGAGATAATAGGAGAGAGAGAGAGAGAGAGAGGAAGATAAAGAGAGAGAGGAAGAAAGAGCGAGTAACAAGATAACAGAGAACATCACATATATACAACTACAGTATACACACACACACACACACAACACACACACACAAACACACACACACACACACACACACACAGATATATACACACAACACACACACACACACACACACACACACACACACACACACACACACACACACACACACACCACACACACACACACACACACACACACACACACACACAGATATATACACACAAGCCACACACACACCTTTACACACGCATATAAATACAGCAATAGAGCAAAGGCGGGGGAAGCGTCTTGATGGAAGCTATAGAGGGCAAGAACATTATTCCTCGCAAATAATCTCTCCAAGCCGGGCGCCCTCGATGATCAGGGGTCGCGAGGAGGGACGTGGTGTGGTTATGGGGCGGAAGGCGGAGTGAGGTGAAGGAGCTTAAATAGGAGAGGAAGAAGTGGTAGAAAGAGGATTGGAGGAGGGAGAAGGAGAGGGAGGGAGAGGGAGAGTGTGAAGGTAGGAAGAGGAGAGTGTGAAGGAGAGGGAGAGGAGAATGAAAGAGAGAGAGGAGTGAGGAGGGAAGGAGGAGGAAGGAAGAGGGAGAAGGAAAGGGAGGGATGGGGGAGGGAGGAGGAGAGGAAAGGGAGAAGATGAAGAAGGAGAAGGAGAGAGGGGGGAGGGAGAGATTGAGAGAGAAGGAGGTAGAGAGAGGAAAAAGGAGAAGGAATGAAAGAGCAAGGGAGAAGAAGAGAGGTGGTAGAGAGTGAAAGGGAAGGAGAGGAACACAGGTAAAGAATTAACGAATAAAAAGACAAATAGACAAATGAATAAATAGACAGCCAAACAAACAAACAAACAAATGAATCGCAAGACCAAGAACCCCCACCCGCACCGCCCCCTCCAAAAGACAATCTAACGAAACACACATCACGCCCGCACGCCCATCACACGAGACAGCGCAACCTCTACCCGACGAGACAGCTACAAGACACCCGACAGACGCGGAGGAGAGAGAAAGAGAGACAGTTCAGATCCTTTTCGCGAGACGTTCATGTGGCTGTATTATTTCTCCTCTGTGGCTGTAGGATATCTCTATCTTCCCTGTGACTGTAGGATATATCTGCGTCTGTGGGATTTCTTCCCTGTGACTGTAGGATATCTCTATCTCCCCTGTGACTGTAGGATATATCTGTGTCTGTGGGGTTTCTCTTCTATGACTGCAGGATATCTCTGCGCCTGTAGGATTTCTCCTCTGTGACTAGGATTTCTCCCCTGTGACTGTAGGATATCTCTATCTCCTCTGCGACTGTAGGATTTCCCCTTTGTGACTGTAAGTTATCTCCTATGCCTGTATCATTTCTCCTCTGTGACTGTAGGACACACTCTCTTGTCTCTCAGTCAGTGCTTGCTTCCCTCCCTGTGACTGCATGTTTCCCCTCCTGTGACTGCATGATTCCCTCCCTGTGACTGCATGCTTCCCTCCCTGTGACTGTATAAAGCCCTCCCTGTGACTGCATGATATCCTTCCCTGTGACTGCATGATTAACCCCCTGTGACTGCAAAATTCCCTCCCTGTGACCATGAAGCCCTCCCTGTGACTACATGATTCCCTCCCTGTGACAGCATGTCCCCTCCTGTGACCATGAAGCCCTCCCTGTGACCATGATTCCCTGTATTCCCTCCCTGACCATGAAGCCCTCCCTGTGACTACATGATTCCTCCCTGTGCCGCAAAATTCCCTCCCCGTGACTGCATGATTCCCTCCCTGGACTGCATGTCCCTGTGACTACATGATTCCCTCCCTGTGACCGCAAAATTCCCTCCCCGTGACTGCATGATTCCCCCCTCCCCTGTGACTGCATAATTCCCTCCCTGCATGATTCCCTCCTGTGACTGCATGCTTCCCTCCCTGTGACTGCATGATTCCCTCCCTGTGACTGCATGATTCCCTCCCTGTGTATGATTCCCTCCCTGACTGCATGATTCCCTCCCTGTGACTGCATGATTCCCTCCCTGTGACTGCATGATTCCCTCCCTGTGACTGCATGATTCCCTCCCCGTGACTGCATGATTCCCTCCCTGTGACTGCATGATTCCCCTCCCACATGATTCCCTCCCTGTGACTGCATGATCCCTCCCTGTGATGCTCCTCCCCGTGACTGCATGATTCCCTCCCTGTATTCCCTCCTGCAACTGATTCCCCTCCCTGCATGATGACTGCATGATATCCCTCCTGTGACTGCATGATTCCCCTCCTGTGACCATGATATCCCTCCCCGTGACTGCATGATTCCCCTCCTGTGACAGCCCGAAGCCCTCCCTTGCCTCTCAGGTAACTGCATGACCCTCTCAGGCGACAGGGAAACCATCCTCTGATATC
>NW_020870627.1:60000-65000 GCF_003789085.1 Penaeus vannamei
CTGTGCATTGCTCCGTGCCTCGCTCCTCCGAGAGATTCCTCTGTGTTTCAGAATGAAGGAGAAACAAACGCACGGATAAAGATCATGAATAGAAGAGAGAGAGAGAAAGAGAGGGAGATAAAGAAAGGAATCCTTTTTTTTTGGAGGGGAAGTGGGGGAGGGAAACGGCGACTTAAAGGGATGTGATTCTTGACTTAATCTCTCTTATTCAGCAAAGTCAAACGAAATATTTAAGGCACTGTATTGCTGTGAAGTCGCGCGGGAGATCGTCAGATGAGGCCAGCGTCGAGGTGCCAGGTCATCGGGCCCAAAGTGTCAGAAAGGAA
This sequence comes from Penaeus vannamei, assembly GCF_003789085.1. NCBI lineage: Eukaryota > Metazoa > Arthropoda > Malacostraca > Decapoda > Penaeidae > Penaeus > Penaeus vannamei. The sequence continues at coordinate 60,327 of NW_020870627.1, forward strand.
GTATATCTATTTAATATCTTATTGATACCAAAAGGCCTTCTTTGAAAAGTGTTGAGTCCACCCAAGGCTTTAAACGACAGAAATATATAAGCGGTTGTTAGCGAGAATTTAATTCGTTATTATCCCCCTCAAGGAGTTGTTTTCGGTAGCGTTGGTTAGTTCGCATGTTAGTTTGTTGGTTGGTTAGCAGGATAACTTAAAAAAAATATATATGGACAAATTTTGATTAAATTTTCCCCAGAGGTGTGTCCTAGGCCAGCTTTGATGCCATTGGATTCGTTTTGGTGCTTGAATGATGATTATTATCCGATTGCCTTGGCGGAGGTATGCGCTCTCTGGGTGCTTCTAGTTATTGTTGTATCTAGATCTATTCTCTTATGGACTGAAGGCCGAATTTCACCTTCATGTGGAATAGATAGACAAAATTATGATTTCGATGCTGTAACATGATGCTTTTATTGTTAAACTTGTTCGAATTAATAGAAAAAGTACGATAATTTCCATAGATAGTAATAGTAGTGTTGTTTCTATTATAGATAATTATAGAAAATTATGATAGGTGATTATGATAACGGGGATAATAACACTATTAGTATCTTAATGGTACTACTACTACTACAACTAGTGCTCACTACAGCCACCGCCACAAGTAATAATGATGATAATAATAGTGATAATAATGATGATGATAATGGCAATAGTAATGATAATATCAATAACAAAAAACGACAATGATAATATTAGTGGTGACCATGAAGGTGAAAGAGATAGGAATAGTAATAATGATGAAAAAATAGAAATTACAAAGTTCATGATAATGATAATCATGATAACAATAGAAAAAACAGTCATAATAACAATATCATCTGTAAAAATATGATTATTATTATAATGATAATAATAATGATAGTAATAATGATACTACTAATTATGATAATGTAATTGATTTAATAATAACAGTGATAATGATGATGATAATGATAATAATGACAATTGTAATAAAAATAGAAATGATGATAATAAATAAATTGATAATGATAATGATAGTAATGATAACAGTGATAATGATAATGATAAAATTGATGATAATAATAATGATAATAATAGTTATTATCATTATTATTATTATTATCATCATTATCATTATTATTATCATTATTATTATCATCATTGTCATTATCATTACCATTATGATAAAAACAACTTTAGCAATAATGATGATGGAATTAATAGTAATGAAAACAATAATAATAATAATAATGATAATAATAATGATAATGGTAATACTGATAATGATAGTAACAAGAATGATAATGATGATAATAGCAATTATTATCAGTATTGCTATAAAAGTGATAATAATGATAGTAATAATAATGATGATAATAACAACAATTATTATAATTATAATAACAATATTACTAATGATAATGATTATAACAATAATGATAATAATGAATATGATAATGATAGTGATATTGATAGTGACATTGATAATAATGATAACAATGACAATAATATTAATGATGATAATAATAATGAATATTATGATTTTAACAGTTATAATAATAATGATGATAATAATGACAATAATAATAACAATATTAATGATAATGATGAAAATAGTAGTAATAATAATAATAATAACAATAACGATAATAACAATAATAATAATAATAATAATAATCGTAATAACAATAATGGTACGATAATGATAATAATAATAATAGTGACAATATGGATAATAGCAAATAATAATAGTAGAAGTAAATGATAGATTTAGAAAAATGATATTTAGTTTATATCCATATGTTACAACGAGTACTCGAACTCTGACTTGCTGTCTGTTTATTTGCTTCTAAATCTTCCCTGAGTGCAAGGGATGGCCGGGGTTTCCACTCATTGGCGGCGAGAGGGACTGAACGAGGGTCAGTAAGATTGCTAGCCGAGAACGCTATAGCAGTAGTAGTAGTAGTAGTAGTAGTAGTAGTAGTAGTAGTAGTAGTAGTAGTAGTAGTGTAGTAGTAGTAGTAGTAGTGTAGTAGTGTAGTAGTAGTGGTAGTAGTAGTAGTAGTAGTAGTAGTAGTAGTAGTAGTAGTAGTAGTAGTAGTAGTGGTTAGTAGTAGTAGTAGTAGTCGTAGTAGTAGAAGCAGCAACGGCAATATTAGTACCGCTTCTAATACAAGTAGTAAGATCCTTAGTAACACAGCAATGTCATCAACAACAACGGGTAATATGTCCTACAATAATGACACCGAGATCTGCTCTCACCCTCCCCCCCCCCATCTCTAAAAAAAAAAAAAACAAAAAAAAAAACAAGCCTCAGCAGATTGGACAAACTCGAAAAGTTGAGTTTCTGCCGTAAAATGCGATGGCCTTTGTTTATCGGGGTCTGCATTGGGGCACAGCCTTCCCTGCCGCCAGTGTAAACAACTACAAACACTCACTTCCTGTATCAGTTTACAGAGTGAATGAAGTTATGTGCAAGTGAGCGATGGCTTGTGCATGTTTTTCCTCTTTATTTTTTGGAGGTGGGGGGGGGTATGTGAATTGATATCTGTGTTGAAGAAATGATATTCTTAGATACATGGACATGCATATACTGTATACAGAGAGAGAAACAGAGAGGGGTGATACATATGTATAATTTGTTCTGCTTGTTCATCAGTATATATTTTAATTAATACACACAGGCACAGTTCCACACACCCCGTATACAGGAACTCCTCAGTAAATCAGTCATAACACCTAACACAATTTTCGCTCATTCAACTCTGGCTTAGTTCTGTCGTTTAACAATCTGCCAGAAATACATATCATCAAATACAGAACATTAAATATATGCATATGAATTATACATATTACACACACACACACACACACACACACACACACACACACACACACACATATATATATATATATATATATATATATATATATATATATATATATATATTATATTGTATGTATGTATGTATGTATGTAAAAATAAACATTAAATATATGCATATGCATATACACATTATATATATATATATATATATATATATATATATATATATATATATATATATATATATATATATATATATATATATATATATATATATATATATATATATATATATATATATATATATAATATATATATATATATATATATATATATATATATATATATATATTATATATATATATATAATATATATATATATATATATATATATATATATTATATATATAGAAGAGAGAGAGAGAGAGAGAGAGAGAGAGAGAGAGAGAGAGAGAGAGAGAGAGAGAGAGAGATACGTACATAAATATAGATATCTATATATATATACATATATATGTGTATGTATGTATGCATGTATATGTATATCTATTATATATATATATATATATATATATATATATATATATATATATATATATATATATATATATATATATATGTACATATATAAGTGTGTATATATAGAAATTATACTCATAAAAAGAGAGAATATAAGCGTCTTCAAAAATGTGTTTTTTTCCGATTTAATTTCTTCAATCCACGGATACAGAAGGATAGGTCTTCTAGTTTCCGCGTGTGCATGCGTACATATTATAATCCACACAAAATTACAGACACACACAAACAAATATATCACCCTCAATCATGCAACAGATTGTTCATCTTGCAGAACAGTCGTTTCAGTAGAGGGACAAACACTCTCGCCTTGGGATGGTGGTTCTTTCCGCCCTGCCGGTGTGTGTGTGTGTGTGTGTTTGTGTGTGTGTGTGTGTGTGTGTGTGTTTGTGTGTGTGTGTGTGTGTGTGTGTGTGTGTGTGTGTGTGTGTGTGTGTGTGTGTGTGTGTGTGTGTGTGTGTGTGTGTGTGTGTGTGTGTGTGTGTGTGTGTGTGTTTGCTTATACATATATTTACGTATGTGAGAGCATGTGTGAGCGAGTGTGTGTACGGGTATTATCCATAAGTCGTCAGTAAATAGAAAAGATTTCATTCCAAACCTTATCCCGTAATGTAAATCTTAAGAAAAAAAACACACACAAAACACGAGCAATTCACAGTTTAATGACAACTGAAGATGCAGCGCAGGACAGACCTGGAATGCGCACCAGCTTTAATGAGATATAATTAGAAACTTTTGTGAGCGGTTTGTTCCCCGGTTGGCGGAGGGCTTAAAGCATGATACAGTGAACCGTTCGGATGTGATGGGAACCCTCGCGCTGCGGGTGGGTCAGGGATGCGCTATGCGAGTGCGCGTGTGTGTGTGAGAGAGAGAGAGAGAGAGAGAGAGAGAGAGAGACAGAGACAGAGAAGACAGAGACAGAGACAGAGAGAGAGTAGAAACAGAGACAGAGAGAGGGGGGGGGGTCAGTGAGAGAGAAAGAGAGAGAGAGAGGATCAGTGAGAGAGAAAGAGAGAGGATCAGTGAGAGAAAAAGAGAGAGAGAGAGAAAGAGAGAGGGTCAGTGTTGTGTGTGTGAGAGAGAGGGGGGGATCAGTGAGAGAGAGGGAGATAGACAGCCAAATTGAGGGTAGAACGAAAGGGAGAATGACAAGATAGAGAGGAAAGAAAGGGAAGGAGTCAGAGAGAGGAAATTCATTAACGTATACATTAATCGGATCCTTCGTAAGAGAGACATCTAAAACAAAGAAAAATATCCAGAAC
>NW_020870627.1:72500-75000 GCF_003789085.1 Penaeus vannamei
AGGGTTTATACGTGTGTATTTTTTGTATGCATGGGCGGCAGTATGTTCGAGAAATATTAAATAATTCTTGATGTTTATTTTCATCTTATTAAGATCCTGCATGTTAATATATTAATATATTTTTAAAAGTGTAAGTATTACCTTTTATTTGAACAAGCCTAATTAAATATTCTTAAAAATGTAGATGTATTTCTTTCCCTTTAGACAACTAGAGAAGGAGGGAGAGAGGGAGAGAGAAAGAGGGGGGGGGGAAGGAGGAGGGAGGAGAGGGAGAATTTATGAGAGAAGGGGGGGGGGCATTTTATCAACATTCCAGATGAAAGATTAAGTAAAGGTCAAAGTTCAAGGTTATCTGCCAGACCGGAAGTAACGTTCATGACCCGAGTGAAAAATATGTTGAGAAAATAAATAGATAAAAGCTGTAAAAATATATAGATAGATAGATGACTGGTTTATTCAGTCTATCATTTAAGACTGGAGTTTAAGTCTCAGAAAATAATTAGTTTCTTTGACTGAGAATAACAATGATAATGATAATAACAGCAATCATGATGATATTGATAACAATGACTATGATAATAGAGATAATAACAAATATGATGATCATGATGACAACAGGAATTATGACAATAATGATAATAACAATTAGTACAATAATGATAATAACAACAATTATGGCAGTAAAGACAATAACGAGAAATATGACAATAATTATATAATTATAGTAAAAAATTGTCATGGTGATAGCAATAATAATGATGATAACAGTGACGATAAAGATAAATGGTAATGATAAGAATGGTAATAGCCATAATGATAAAGATAACGATGGAAAAGATGATAGCAATAATGATAAGAATAGTAATATGTTGATGATAATAATGATAATAAATAATATCAATAATATAAAATAAATAATAACAATAACAGTAATGGAGATGATAGTGATAATGATAATAGCAATAATAATGAAATCAATGATAATAGTGACGGGGATGACAATGGTAATGCCGACAGGGATAATGATAATGATATTGCTGATAGTAATACTAATAACAATGGTAATAGTAATGATAAGGAAAATAACAATGATTATTGTATTCTATTTATCATTACTGGCGTTATCGTTATCATCATCATTATCATTCTCTCAATTATCATTAGACTTAGTAGCAGTAGTATTAGTTAGTAGTAGTGTTATTATCACTGTTATTAACAGTAGTAGAAGTAATGTCATTATGATCATTATTTTGTGGTAGAAATAGTAGTAATAGTATCATTACCTTTATGATCATCATTATCATTATTGATATCTTTACTGCTACTTCTACTGTTACTGCTACTATTTCTATTTGATAATATACTATTTGATAATATCGAAAGTACCATTACGACTATTACTATAAAAAAAAATAATACTACTAATGATATGATTATAAGTTGTGTTCACAACTTCGATGTCATGATTTACATCGACATGATATCTAATCTTATCGCCTAACAGTATTGCTATCATTATCATTATTGTTATCCTACCGTTGTTATTGTTGCTACTGTTATCATCTTTATAGCAGGAGGAATACTATCTGTTGCTAATTATAATGTTATTGTTGCATGTGTATGTGTGAGAGAGTAGAGAGAGAGAGAGAGAGAGAGAGAGAGAGAGAGAAGAGAGAGAGAGAGAGAGAGAGAGAGAGAGAGAGAGAGAGAGAGAAAGAAAGAATGAGAGTGAGTGAAGTAGGGAGCGACGGGAAAGAGGGAGAAGGAGAGAGAGAGAACAGGAAAGTGAGGTAAAAGATGAGTAATAAGAGATAGAGAATCAAGAGGAAACGAGATAAGAAAAAAGGAAACTGAATAAAGAGAAAAATGTGGTGCATTATGAAAGAAAAAAAAAGAAAAAAATGACTGAAGAGAAAAAAGAGAAGAGAGGGAAAGAACAGTTTTTGAGCAAAAAAAAAAGTGTCACAGACCTTTCGCCTTGANATTATGATATGTATATATATGTATATATAAATAGATTCACACAACACCACACACATATATATATATATATATATGTAATATATAATATATTATAATATATATATATATTATATATTTTATGTATGTTTATGAATGTACGTAATATATGTATGTATGTATTATATATTATATATATATATATATATATATATATATATATTATATATATATATATGTATATATATGTATGTATGTATGTATATATATATATATTATATATATATTTATATATATTATAATATATATATATATATATATAACGTTTGTATGTGTGTGTGTATATGTGCGTGCGTACGTGTGTGCTTGTGCGTGTGCGTTGGTGTGTATGTGCGTTAGTGCGTGCTTGCTTGTGTGTGTTCATATGCGTGTACGTGTGTGCGCGTGCGTTCATTCGTGCGTTCGTTCAGTTTGCATGCTCATTGCCCGCGGTCGCCGTTCCTGCGAGATTTTGTAACGTTGAGCTTCGTCTGTCCGAATT
>NW_020870627.1:82500-92500 GCF_003789085.1 Penaeus vannamei
CAGACAATGAAGCCGTCATTGCCACTGTCATGAGAGATGCTGCCTCTCAGTATGCCTGTTATGTCAGATGGCTTACATGCGAGGCTTTGATTTCAGTGTCCCTACGTCATGTGATACATTGATCTTGATATGATATAATTTTCTTTATATGAACATTTGCGTGAAGTTCTTATATGTCAGAATACCTTAATTTGAACTCCATTTTTGATACAGCAGATCTCAGAAACCAACATAGTATATTCAGTAGTCTAATATGGTGTAGTTTACCCGGATTATATTGCGTGTGATTACCCACCAAAGGCAATTAAGAGCTGACTTAATTTTCGTACTCTGATGAGACGCAGGTAAGTGGACATCTTACCTGAAGGTTTTTTTTTTTTTTTTTTGAAAAGCAGAACATTTGTTTAATCCTTAACAATAACAAAGTGTGAAAGAGTGTACTCTCTTCCTCGTATCGATTCGCTCGCTGGTCTTATTCCTTTAATAAAAATTCGCGTGGTGGTTTTATTTTGATTTGCAATACGACCGCGAGGTGGCTTTTGTTCCTATGTCGTTTTACTTTGCAGTGCGATTTAAATTCAGCGAAGCTACAGATATTTTTCGTGTAGAAATTGTCTTTATTTTGTTGTCATTTTTCTTTTTTTTTCTTTTTCTTTTGAGATAACCTAGCATTCATTTTTATTGGTAAACGAACGTAAAAAACTGGTGTAAACTCTGCCAGCACGTGATACGAACTGGTCAATATTTAATGTATAGACGACATCGACGTACCTCGTGACCTACATTTTGTGCCTGGGAATTTATGAACAGATGTAGACATGCAGCGCGATTTGCGGCAGATGCTACTGCGAATACTACGATTATGTATTTCAGCGTGTTTATGCAGAGCTAGTTTTGGCCTGCGTCAAGTAGTGTTGTAGCATTTGGTGAACGAGTATCAGTCCTTGTTATATTTTTATTCGTGTTGTAAGGTTGTAACGCCTCCTAAATAATCATACGATGCCCATTGAAGAATTTTTAATGAAATAACACAAGTTCCAATATCCTTTAAATTGTTTTCGTGTTTACGTGATTATTGGCGTTCTGGGACGTGCAAGGGACAGCTGTCTCATTCACTTTTAAACGGCCTTTGTCCCCTTTGAAAATCAGGGAATAAAGAAAAAAAATCTTGAGGGGAAAGATGCTAAAATAACCCGTTGGCGGCATCGCGCCATCGTAGGAGGAGGAGGAATGAGCAAAGTGGGTTTTCAGCTTTATCTTGCACGAGGGAATTTGGCCTGTGCCTCGTTGGGGTCACTGGTCATGGGCTAAGGTCTCGTTCTCGATGGGACGTCCCTCAAACGAAGACAAAAAAGGCCATCCGGAATAGATTGTGATCGTTTTTCTCTCGTGATTATTTCATTTGTCATTATCCTTGAATTTTACCAATGAACTGAAAAGAAAGGTCAGAGTAATATTGAGTACGTTGCTATTATGGGTTTATTAGTTCATTGTATTCCGTGTTTTTTTTTCTACTTTATTCCCCTTTTCCACGGAATGCCCAGATCTATTACGGTCGTCTCTTCAGACCTAAACGAATGGCTGTTATGTGTCAGTTACGAAATTAGGATAAATTGGGTTCGCCAGTTCTTATACAGCACCTTCTCATACACGAAGGAACAGCGTCCTGAGTGGGATTTTGAGCGAAAGTTAAAGTAAACGTGTTCATAAACAGGGGAGTACATGGGGTAGGTTGGGGTAGCCGGGTGTCCTTAAGCCCATGCCCGTTTTCTTTATTGCGTTAATATTTCCCTTGAAGTCAGAATTTGGGAAAGAAAGGTGCCAATATCCCTGGCAAGAGAAACTTTCTATCACTCGTTTTTTTTATTTTTTATTATTTTTATTTTTTTTTTATTCTATTTTTTTTTATTATTATTAATAAATTTTTAAATCAAAACCCGGGTCATACAGGAAGGTGACATGTAACGAACAGCAATTCTCGTTATAATATATATTGATTTTTTTTTTTTTTTTTTCAAAGTAAAGAGAAAGGACATGTTACAGCATATGTTGCGTTTGAAAGATGCAGGGTTGCCGCCGTCTCCCATTGTCGAAAGAGACCGCTGACGTCATCGGTCCCACTGCAAACTCTGGTCAGTCGGAAGGCCTCCCGGTTGCTAATTACAGTCTATTAAAAAAAAAAGATAATGGGTGAGAGCGGCGTTGGGTAATCGAATTTAAAAAAAAAACAAAAAAAACGCCCGATCTCTGCTGAACCGAACCTCGATCTCCTTCACAACTATGTAACCTAATGCATTTTGCTCACAGGGGATTGACCCGAAGTCACACCTGTTCTATATCCCGAGCGGGTATAATGTTTATGAAATTTAAAGATGAATAAGAAGCAAATAAGAATAATATGAATAAATAAGAAGAAAGCAAATAAGAATAATAAGAAGCTATTTTTTATAAATAATAATGATAAGATAGCAAATAAGAATAATAAGAAACGCGATCATTTAACCCTTAAAACTCTTCCTAACAGAAAATAGTCATACTTTCAAATAAGAAACGCAATCCTTAGATTTTATTAGTTTTTTTTATACAATTATACTTTACAATATTACTACAGTCCCATAAGTATGATCTTTTTGAACACACATGTTTTTTATTATACAATTGTATAATATTACAATATTATTACTTGTCCCAAATGCATGAAATTTGTACAGTTTTTTTTTTAATAACATATATACAGTATAATTAATCAATATTAAATATGAGAGTCATGGATAATGAAATTTATTAACTGTTTCACATTAATACACAATTTATAATTATCAATTATTCACTGATCATGTATATGAAATGCAAATTTATAAACCCATTTTTTTTTATATCAAACATTATACATTTAATTATCAAATTAAATATTACTATATAGTCCATAAGGTATTAGTAATTTTTAAATCATGATTTTTATATACAATTATAACTTAATTATCAAATTTATTATAATAGTCCATGGATATAGAATTTTAACTTGTTTTTTTACACACTATATATATTAATTAACTAATTATTAATCTGGTGTAACGCTATGGTATTAATTATTATAATTAATATATTAACTATATATTAATATATAATACTAGTACCAACATAGGGGTGGAGAAACAGTATGTCAGGTAAATATAAGTATGAATTATATAATTACTGATTGTATTGTTCGAATACTATCTGGTAGCCTAGTCACAGCGAAATCTCCCGTCAGGAAAAGGTAATAAATCACATTGTTGCTGGCTGGGTATACAAGGGGCAGTGTCTATTAGGAAAGCAAACAAAGGAGCCATTCCCTCTCCGTTTCTGGGGTGAGTTCTATATGAGAATATATTAACGGTGCAGGTTAGTAGATGTTGATAGTAAAATGAATACGCGATTTTGTATAAATATCTATGTTACATCGCACTACGCTGACGTTAATCGCTTAGAATACCACGGAGGCGTAGCAACTCGGGTGGGGGCAGGTGGAGTGGGGTGTACGGTGGGAAGACAAGGGGGGGTGTAGTGGCGGAACAGGTATTTGCACGGTATGAAGATATTAAGCCCTAAGGCGGAAGTTGGGTGGTAAGGGAGGTTAGTTTTAGTTTTTTTTTTTATTTTTTTTAGAGTTGGTATTTAGTTTTGAGTATTATTGATGAAATGTAATTAGGAATTGGCGACTGAAAGAGTTCTTAGTGGGTACTGTCTCTGTCTCTCTCTTTTTATTCTCTTTACTATATTTGCTTTCTTCTATCTTGTCATTTTTTCAGTCTTAATTACGTTCATTTAATCTTATCAACTCTATCCTTTTCATTACTTCTCTCTATATAGTCATCTTCACCTACCTTTACTCTATTTATACTTCTCTAGCTGTTCTTCTCGTTCGAGATATTGACGTTTCATAGGGTCGCATATATCATTGTGTCGTCGTAATCATGTTCTCGTGCCTCGATCTCTCTATCTCACACTCTCTCATATCTCACCTCTATCACTCTATGCATCTATTATACATCATGTAGTCAGTATAAATACACACTATTACTAGTCATCAACGTAAAATAGTTACGATGGTCCATAAATAAAGTCAATCTGACTGCTTCTCACCCTCTAATGTCTAGTCCACCTTAGCTATATTATAAGTTTGTGATTGGTCACGGATCAGTTCTTCATTATTTTCTATATCATTGTGGTTCAAAGTCATCTGATTCGCTACGATACTATTCGGCATATTTGTGCACATAAGCTTCAGCTAGATAGTTTCATTGTGAGACACCAGAAGCATTAGATTCGTTAGAGTCGAGGCAGAGCAACGTATGATATACGATAGTAGCACACGATGCCAGTTCCGTCTGTATAATATGAAGAGAACCGAAAGATGACACGAAAAGAGCACGAGGATGTTAATAGAGCCATCACTGTGTTTCCAAGAAGGGCAGTCTTACTTGCGCAGAAGCGCTCAGAGAGAGAGAGGACACCGCGAGCGAAGGCCTGCTCGAACGCACTCGGGGAGCAGTGGGGCCACTCACTTGGCCACTCACCGAAATCTCATTCTTATTCCCTTTATACTAACTCTATCACTAAGATCTCATCTAAGCCTTCGCTTCACCTTGTTCTCACGCAGAGAATAGCTCGGCGTAACTAGCGCACGCCGTTCCCTTTCTTCGCTTCCTATCATTTCACTTAACTTTGAGTTGTCTGCTTCTCCAGGGCAATTGTATCGCTACGATGCGGCCGTTTACTCCTTCGTTCTAATTCTTATAGAAATTTCCGGCGTCATCTATTTAGTGCTCCGCAGTTATTTGCTCGGCCGCCATTCGCTCGATAGTTGTCCGCTTGCAGCTGGAGCGCACCGAGCAGCGAGGTCCTATGCCGATAGTGGGAAAGGCCTCTTTATTGACTTGATGACGCCATATATATCGTAATGTGATATACAGTATATAGCAGCTCGCCGATCGCTTTACCTCAAGTATGCGTCGAAACAAAGCGGAGCATGTCATCCATACACTTACCAAACCAACACACATATCACATAAACACCACACACACACTACACGCACACGTGAGGAGACACATATCCTAGCAGGACAAGTTGTAGTATACTCTAGGCCTCATATATTTATTATATATATTCGTCATGTGATAGAATATTAGACGTCCCTATGGGTGGTGGGCTGCAGTGGCAAGCGGGTAACTAGGAATAATATATAGTTAGCTGCACGTCAACTAGTGGCATTGATCAGGTACAGCTTTTATTGAGTGTTGATAATATACTATGACTATAATTATAATCATACCGGTACTATATCGGGCATACTAGAGTACGTCTATGATGCACTAATGATGCTAGATCATTAGTGAATACTGTCATTAGTTATCTATGATGGCTTGGCAATGCCCGATGCTAGAGGTATTGACACGTTTAAAATGAGCTCTTTTTACGGTTGGACTATAGTTTTAAACTTATTTTGATTAGACCTTTATAGTAGATTTGAGGTTTATTTATATATATGCTATATCTGAACCTGGTTACGTAGCTCTATTTATTTATGGCAAGTGCTACTGCATATGTACTTCACCTTCTGGCTCCCTTAACGCAAAGAATGTAGAACAATATAGTGATCACACTTATATACCAGCCCATAATAGCTTTCATTTCATTTCATTAGCTTTATTCTTAGTAATTAATTTTTTGATGGGAGGGAGTATGGCGGTAATTATATTATTACTGAGAAAAGAGTAACAACCTAGACAATATAGCGGCAACATCTTGGACTTTGCTTAAATCATGAATACTAACTATATTAATATATATATCATGTATAATATATACCTCGCTATGGCTAGTAAGGAGTTGTTGGCACATACGTAACGCCGTCATTTATTACCTGTTGTAGGCGCGATTGTTTTGCGTTCCAGCAGGAAGGGCCAGGAGTCCATTTGCCCTAACCATTGTCAATGATACGCCGACGGACGGCTATGTATTTGTGAAGTAGAGTGTTAATCCACCCATTCATAACATGAATTCATCACAAGTTTGTACCTGTGGAGGTCTGCAACATGGAGTATCATAAATTTATATCATTTGTTACTAAGAAGTGAATGTTGCATGTGTAACGTTTTATACCTTGCATATTAATGCCAGCTAAGGTAATATTTGCTGCCTAGTCACTTATCAATGCTTCTCTGTTTACTTGTCAATTTGACTTCTCTCTCATCCCTCTCCCTCCTCCCTCGCCTCCTCCCCTCTACTCCTCCTCCCTCCCTTACCCTCCCTACCTCCCATCCTTGCCCTCACTTCACCATCCCCTCCTCTCGATCTCGGCTCTCTCTTCTCTCACATACGGTCTCTCTCATCGTCATCTTCTATAATCTATACTCTCTCTCTCTCTCTCTCTTCTAAGTACCGGAATTATATATCTCTTTCTCTCTATCTCTCTCTCTACTCCATCCTTCAATTACTTACTATAACTAACTATCATCATCTCATCCGACTCATCACTTCTCTACTTCTCCACTACTTCTCTCTTCTTCTCTCTCTCTCTTCTCTCTCTCACTCACTCTCACTCTCACTCTCACTCTTCAACATCTCATATAATACAGATCATATATCTTTAAATTTATATTACCATTACGCTTATTGCATATATACGCATATTAGTAACGTGTAAGTATCCCATATATACTTCAGCTATACATCCTATTAGTCATTTCAATATATAGATCTTCATCTCTCTCATTCACTTACTTCACATTTACACTAACTCTACACTCTTAACTCTCTATATATATACTATATCTCACTCTCACTATTACTCACTCGTCTGACACTTCGTCAATCCTCTATTCGTTGTTGTCTGTCGTTGGCGGGGGGTGTGCTTACTATTACTTACTTCTCTATCTTACTATCCTTCATCTATTACTCTCTCTATCTATTCTTATCTTATAATTATCTCACTTACTCTCTATCTCACCTCCTCTCCTCTCTCTGCAACTATCTTCATTATATATATCATATCTACTAGTCTCATATATATTAACTCGTATTACTATATATATATCACTATATCTTATATATACTATATAATTATATATATAATATCTCAACTTTCATTCATATCTTATTCTTTCTCATCTATATCTATAGTATACTATATATATATTATATATATCTAAATTATCGAGATGACATGAGAGAGAAGTAGATGACGAGTCATGAGACGATATAATCAGATAGATTTATTGCTAATATATCAAATTTCTTATCATCTACACTAATCAGTCATCACACACTACTATTATTACATGAATATATATATTTACTAGTACCTATCAATTATATCTTATTATAATACTATTCTAATACTATCTATAATATTACTCGTATATATCTACATCTCTCTCTCTCGATCTCGTTCTCTCTTCTCACTTCGTCTATCTTTTGCTTTCTCTTACCTCTCTTTCTCTCTCTCTCTATCTCTGCTTTATCCCCTGCTCCCCCCCTTCCATCTTTTTCCTTATTAAATATAATATACCATACTTAAAAATTCATTCAAATTAAATGGGGTGCGATCAGCCATTCATTTTTTTTCTTTGATATTTATTGTGCTTCTTGTCTGCGCTCGTACGCTCAGCCTCGCATCGACGTACTACGAAATCTCATATGTATTAATTTCATAGATTGTTCATTGCATGGCCGGTACTCACCTATTATCATCGAGGTGAATGAATGTTTTAAATCAATTCATGTATTCAGTAAATCAATCTGATGTATGTGGTATGTGTGTGTGTGTGTGTGTGTGTTTAGATGTGTGTGTGTGTGTGTTGTAGTTGTGTGTGTGCGTGGTGTGTTATGTGCGCTCCGTGTGGAGTGTGCGGTTGTGATGGTTAGTTGTGTGTTAGTGTGATGGTGTTGTGAGTGTGTTAGTGGGTGTGTGTGTGTTAGTGTCTTATAATATAATTCATAATATTTATGATAAACTATTCAGAAAAATATATATCTATGATATTACAACTGCTATACACTGTAGCATCTTCTTCATCTCATTCGTCATCTTCATTATCCTCTTACTCTCTTCTCTCTTCGTCCTATATATATATATTTAAATAATTATATATATATATATATATATATAATATAATAATATATATATATAATATATATAATATACTTATACATATTCATCTTAATATTACACTCTATCAATGTTAAGCCCTGATAATACCCCCTTATATAATTTACACTATACCTTCCTAACCTATATACCTTAGATAGTTAACCTTAAGGGTACCCCCACTACATACTACACTAAAACACTAACCGCCGCACATCAAAGCAAGATAACAGAGTGATTAGGATAGACAAATAATCCAGTTACTATAGTAGTGACTTGGGGAGTTGCAGTTACAGCTAGGGCCTAACTACTTTCCCATAGTGGTTCCAAATTTCGTGATTTTCAACATTCCATCGGTTATTCATTTCATTTGATTATGTTGTAACGTAATACAATAAGAGTAAAAGTTGTACGGTAGATTTTAGAGAAGGGAGAAGAAGGGACGGGAGGGAGAGGAGAGAGGGAGAAGATGGATGCTTTGATGAGAGTGAGATGAATAAGTGTGCTCTAAGAGGAAGAGACAATGAGAGTAATGGTGTTAGATAAGAGTGAGAATGAGTGGAGTGTGGGGCTGAGTTGAGTAGAGTGAGCGAAGACGTGAGCATAAGCAGTTGATTATAGTTCAGTATGTGTTAAGTGTGTGATTGACCTTTTTCAGATTATTTTCTAATTACGGATTTCGACGTCTCTTTGGGGCCCGGGATGCATGCTTACTAGAGAAACACTCAGAGACTCAACTAGAAATAGCGAAGCATAGAATACGACTTGGGTGTAGACTACTGCGGGTATATTACTTGTCTATTTTACCTTTTGAAAAGGATGACCCTACAATCCTTGGGGCCTATAATAATATTCGTACGTTTCCATACTATATAATCGTGTTTTTAACAAACAACAACTACTACTTCTATTGTCTGCTGGCTGCTCTGTTTTACTTAACTACATCCTGTTGCTGCTGCTGCGCTGCTACTGCTATATGAATACTGCACTACTCGCTACGCTGGCGATTAACAATCTGTGTTGCTGCTAAACTTATCTTGTATGAAGCCTTTAATCCTAACAATGCTTCCTGTGCACACTTGCTTGCTTCATATCTACACTAAAATCTAAAAACTGCACAACACAAAACTGCTTGCTAATACCTATTGGTACTCGGCTACTTGAATGAGATTCTACATGGCTGCTGCGTTATTAAGCAGCTGCTACAGCGCTATTATCTGCTACTACTTCTACATTACTGCTGCTGCTACATCTTGCTTCTATTGGCCTGCTGCAAAACTGCTTGCTATTAAACTATTCGCTGCTGATTGTTACACGTACTATAAACTGCTGCTACTGTCGCTACTAATATTGATTCGCCTTTGCTGTTAACTATTAGTATTGACTGCTGCTACTATTACTATTGTTGCTGGATGATGATATTACTAGCTCGCATCGTTACTCTCGCTACTTGCCTGATGCTACTTACTACTGGCTGCTGATAGACCATAGCTCACTACTACTGATGTAGCTGCTGCTAGCTATTGGTCTGCTACTACTCTACTACACTGTTGCTGCTCACTTCTCTATATCTCTACAGTTCACACTTCTGCTACTGGCTTACTTGCCATTAACTACTTCTGTTTCGCTGTCTCGTTGATACTTACTGCTGCTTTGCTTACTACTGCTTGTCAACTCGCTGCTACTTAATTACTACTGCTGGCTCGGCTTACTGTTGGTTACTAATAGGTGGCTACTGTTGTAGCTAATAATAGTATACGACTGCCTGCTACTAGACTGACGACTGACTAGTGTAATTTGAATTATACACCAGATACACTACTTGCTGCTGGTTGGACTCGGGCATTACTACATACGCACACCAACTA
>NW_020870627.1:100000-104038 GCF_003789085.1 Penaeus vannamei
GGTGGAAGAGGAATAGAAGAAAAATAGGAGGAGAAAGAAAAATAGGAGGAGGAAGAAGAAAAATAGGAGGAGGAAGAAGTGGAAGTAGAATAAGAATAAGAAGAGAAGAAAAGTGATAAAAGGGATAATGGAACAACAAGAAAGGACACGGGTAAATGAGGTGAAGCGAAGAAACACGAAATGAAATGAAAGGGATCCTCTGCAGCGAAGTAGTGTCGTAATAATAGGGAAAAAAACACGTGATAAAACGAAATAAAGTCGCATGAAACACAGCCACGATAATAAAGAAAAAAGAAAAAAAAATCAGCGCAATATGAGGAAGGGAAGCATCCACAATAAAAAAAAATGAAACATCGGTATATTAGCGGAAAAAAACAAACAAACAGATCCACAATTTAAAAAGGGGAAGTAAAACAGCGGAATCTTAGGAAATGAAAAAGATCCGTCGTTAAAAAAAGAGAAGAAACAGTGAAAAATTAAATAAAAGACTGTGAAATGAAACAGGGGAATATTACGTAGAGAAACAGCTCCACAATACGGAAATAACCGAAGTGAAACCCCGGAATATTAGGAAGAGAAACAGATCCACGATAAAAAGATACAAACAGATATGAAATGAAACAGAGGAATATTAGGTAGAGAAACAGCTCCACAATACGGAAATAACCGAAGTGAAACAGGGATATTGGATAGAGAAACAGCTCCACAATACGGAAATAACCGAAGTGAACAGCGGAATATTGGAAGAGAAATAGACCCACGATAAAAAGATACAAACAGATATGAAATGAAACAGAGGAATATTAGGTAGAGAAACAGCTCCACAATACGGAAATAACCGAAGTGAAACAGCGGAATATTAGGAAGAGAAATGATAAAAAGATACAAAGAGATATGAAATGAACAGAGGAATATTAGGTAGAGAAACAGCTCCACAATACGGAAATAACCGAAGTGAAACAGCGGAATATTAGGAAGAGAAATAGACCCACGATAAAAAGATACAAAAAGATATGAAATGCGACAGCAAAATATTAGGAAGAGAAACAGCTCCACAACGGAAATAACTGAAATGAAGCCGTGGAATATGTGGGAGAGAAACAGATCCACGATAAAGGAAAACATGAAATGAAACAGCGGAATGTTAGGAAGAAAAACAGATCCAAGAAAAAATGAAATGAAATGAAACAGAGGATTGTTAGAATAGAAGCAGAACCAAGACCAAAAAATGAAACCGCAGAATATTAGGAAGAGAGACAGATACAGAAAAAAAAATAAAAAAAAAAAATGAAATGAAACAACGGATTATTAGGAGAGAAACAGATCCACGATAAAGGAAAACATGAAATGAAACAGCGGTATGTTAGGAAGAGAAGCAGCTCCACGATGAAGAAAAAGAAGAAATGAAACAGCGAAATATTAAGAAGACACAGACCACGATACCGAAAAAAAAAATGTGAAACGAAACGATATATTAGAGAGAGAAACAGACCCACAAAAAAACAACAGTGAAATGAAACGGCGGAATATTTGGTAAGGAAACAAATCCACGGTTTGAAAAAAAAAGAAAACAGAAAAAAAAGAAAAAGCAGGCAGTGATTTCCTGAAGTATTCCTTTGGTGTTTGACTCCATTTGCGTGTGTGTGTGTTTGTGTTTTCTTTATTGCTGTCACTTTTCTCTTCATGGAGTGCACGTGTTAGTCTGTGGATTTGTGGTTGTGATGGCGTTTGTGTTATCTAAAAAATAGATAAATAAATAGAAAAATAACAGCTTAATGACGACATGGGTGATTATATAGCGACGCAGTACTCAACGGGTTACACACATCTCTTCTATTTATATTTTCGTCACTTTTGATAGCCTCTCTCACTGTCCTTTATGCCATTGCGTTACACACAATCAAAAGGAGCAGGGATAACGGTGGATCATAAGAGCGGGATATAATACACATTCTTCCCTTGCAAATTGCATGAGTGGGGCTCTTCCCACAGATGGGCGGCCGGCCAAGAATGGTCGAGCGCAAGGTCACCCACCCATCCAAAATCCGGGCATACCGATGGATGAATGGAAGAAAAAACAGCACCAAACAGACAAACATATTACCTTCCAAGCCAGCAAGCAAGATAGTTTGCAAATAGGCGAAGAGGTTAGTTGTCAAGCGGAGGGACAAGGGGAGGGAGGGAGGAGGGGTGGGAGGGAGAGGAGGGTGGAGAGGGGGGAGGGAGGGAGAGAGAGAGGGCGGGGGAGAGAAGAGAGAGAGGGGGAGGGAGAGGAAAAAAGAGAAAAGGGAGGGAGTGTGAGAGAAAAGGGAGAGACGGGAGTAATGAGGAAGAGGGAAGAGAGAGAGTGGGGGAGGAAGAGGAGAGAGAGAGAGAGGGGGAGGGGAGAGATGAGGAGAGAAAGAGAGAGAAGAGAGGAGGAGAGAAAAAAAAAAAGGCGAGAGGGAGAAAAAGAGGAAAGAGAGAAAAGGAGAGAGATAGAAGGGAGAAAGAGAGAGAGAGAAGAGAGAAGAGAAAAGAGAGAGAGAAGGAGAAAAGAGAGAGAGAAGGGAGAAAAGAGAGAGAGAAGAGTGAAGAGAGAGAGAAAAAAGAGAGAGAGAAGGGAGAAAGAGAGAGAGAGAGAGAGAAGGAGAAGAAGATGAGAGAGAGATAGGAAGAGAAAGAGAAGAGAGAGAAGAGAGAGAGAAGAGAGAGAGAGAAGAGAGAAAAGATGAGAGAGAGAGAGAGAGAGAGAGAGAGAGAGAGAGAGAGAGAGAGAGAGAGAGAGAGAGAGAGAGAGAGAGAGAGAGAGAGAGAGAGGAGAAAGAAAGAGAGAGAGAGAGAGGGAGAAAAGAGAGAGAGAGAAGAGGGAGAAAGAGGGAGAGAGAGAAGTGAGATAGAGAGAGAAGAGAGGAGACAGAGATGGTTATACAGGAGGGAGGATGGGGGCAGAGATAGAGATATTGACAGACAGACAGAAAGACAGACATAAAGACAGACAGACAGAATAAGAGAAAGGAAGAAAACAAGAGGACTATAATAGCCCTTTGTACTCTGCGTTGCGCTTTGAATTTCAATCTTAGGATTTTCGTGGCTAATTTTGGATATTAATCTCTTGGTCGTTTCATTCAGGGCGCGTGGGCGTTTTTCTTTCCTTTCTTTCTTTTCTTTCTTCTGTAATTCCACGAACAGAAAACGGGAAAACGAAGTGGGCGTAAGCCGAATACGAATAAACAGGGGGGAGGAAAAGGATTGAAAAGAAAAAAAATATGACTAGTTTTTTTGTTTCTGTTTGTTTTATGGTAAGTGTTCTTCTGAAATGATTTATCGGCTTCGGTTGAAATGGAGGGGAGAAGGATAGAGTGGAAAATGGAATAAGGGGGAGAGGCGGGGAGTAAGAGAGAACGAGTATGAAGGAGAGGGCGAGAGGGCGAGAGAGCGAGAGGGGCGAGAGAGAGAGCGAGAGAACGAGAGAAAGAGAGAGAGAGAGGAGTTGGGAGGAAGTTGTGCAACAGAGAAAAGGAAACAAACGTGGGATGAAGGAAGGAGTAAAAACGAAAATAAAGATGAAGAAAGAAAGAAAGAGAAAAAAACGGAATGAAAGAAGCTTCCAGACTTACCGGAGTTCGTGAATCCAACGTAAATAACGCTTATATTATTCACTCTGCTTATACTTTACATAACTTAGCTGTCGCCTGATGCCTGGCTTCCCTGATGCCTATTCTGACCCTCCATTCAACGTTACACTTTTGACTATCTGACTTTCCTCTTTTCTCTGTATTCTCTCTTGTAATTATTTTCCTTTTAACTTTTTTCGGACTTTATTCTCTCCTCTCTTTTTATTATTTGCCTTTTCTTTTTTTCTTTTAATCATTTTTTGTCTTTTTGTGTCTATTTCTCTTTTATCCATTTGCCGTTCCTTTTTCCTGTCTTTATTCTCGATTTTATGCATTCGCGTTTTCTTTTTTCTTACTTTATTCTCTCTTAAAATCGTTTGCCTTTTCTTTTTTCTCTCTCTTTTAATCATTATCTTTTTTGTGTCTATGTCTCCCCTTATTT
>NW_020870628.1:0-2500 GCF_003789085.1 Penaeus vannamei
CCAACTCCCCTCAAACTACCATATAGACATATTAAGAAATCCGTCTATGTAGGCCTTATATAATTAATTCCTTCCATCTTTTTGTATTTTCGTAGTTCATAAGTCTTTGTCTCTAACTTTACTCCTGATCTGCTTATTTTCTTTATTTACCTTCAAATCCTCTTAATTTACTCTACTCTGCTTCTTTATTTACTTTAATCACGCACGGGCGCCAACCTTTCACCCATACACACAGTTTGACCTATTTCTTTTCTTGAAGCTTGCCGTTGTGTCCTGCTGTTGTCTGTGTGTGTGTGTGTGTGTGTTTGTCTGCGTTATTTGTGTGTGTCCTGTGTGTGGTGCGTGTGTCCGTGTGCATCTGTGTGTGTGTGTGCTTGTGTGTGTGTGTGTGTGTGTGTGTGTGTGGCGTGCGGGTTCCGGGTGCGTGTGCGTGTGCGTTGTGCGTGTGGTGTGTTTGCGTGTGCGTGCCCGTTGTGTGTGTGTGTGTGTGTGTGTGTGTGTTGTGTGTGTGTGTGTTGTGTGTGTTGCGTGCGTGTGGTGTGCGTGTGCGTGTGCGTGTTTCGTGCGTGCGCGCGTTTGGTTCTTATATGCAGTATACTGAAATAAGTAGGAGTAGAATAAGATTTTTTTTTTTACTATAAGCTACCATTCCGTTTATGTACATTGTTCACTTCCACAACATCGCAATGAAAAGAATTGATATTTTTACTCTGGTTTAAATAACTCGATTGAAAAAGTTGTTCATGTGAGCGGTTGACACGAGCATGTAACTGCCGCTCGTGCAGTTCGCTCAGGGGATCAGGTTGTGTGTGTGCGTGTGTGTGTGTTTGTTGTGTGTAAGTGTGGTATGTGTTGTGTTTGTTTGTGTGTGTTTGTATGTATGTGTGTGCGTTGCTGTGTGTTTTGTTTGTGTGCGTGTTTGTTTGTTTGTTTGTTGTTATATTGTGTATTGTATGTGTGTGCGTGTGCCTGTGTGTTTTGTTTGTGCGCGTGTTTGTGTGTGTGTGTGTTGTGTGTGTGTGTGTGTGTGATGTGTGTGTGTGTGTGTGTGTGTGTGTGTGTGTGTGTGTGTGTGTGTGTGTGTGTGTGTGTGTGTGTGCACGCAATAATGCGGTATACCAGAAACCTCATGCCCTAAATAGTTGTAGCGTATTGGTAGGAAGGCATCTCAACGGCCTTTCAGTAACTATGGAATTTAGGTTAGCGCATTTTCCATTTTCCTTTTCTCGAATACCAGGACAAGCCTCACCCTATAAGCGCCGCTATCTCACGAGAAAAAGTAACCGAACCAAAAATCCGATGCTTTGATCACATGACCGAAGACACACGTACGGTTTCGAACTGAATTCTTGTCGGCCTTGGTTCGAATCACCGAAAAAAGGCTTCAGTGGCGTATTTCGAGGCTTCGGTTAGCGGACACAAACCGGAGAGGCTGCATCTCGAACCTTTGAACGCCTCTGCCATTTTGGAAAAGACGAAGCCCGGTCTATTTGGATGGAAACCTTTTTGGGTGAACATTTCTCTCGCTCTCTCTCTTTCTCTGTCTGTCTGTCCCCTCTCCCTCTCTCTCTCTCTCTCTCTCTCTCTCTCTCTCTCTCTCTCTCTCTCTCTCTCTCTCTCTCTCTCTCTCTCTCTTCTCTCTCTCTCTCTTCTCTCTCTCTCTCTCTCTCTCTCTCTCTCTCTCTCTGTCTCTCTCTCTCTCTCTCTCTCTCTCTCTCTCTCTCTCTCTCTCCTCTCTCTCTCTCTCTCTCTCTCTCTCTCTCTCTCTCTCTCTCTCTCTCTCTCTCTCTCTCTCTCTCTCTCTCTCTCCTCTCCTCTCTCTCTTCTCTCCTCTCTCCTCTCTCTCTCTCTCTCTCTCTCTCTCTCTCTCTCTCTCTCTCTCTCTCTCTCTCTCTCTCTCTCCTCTCTCTCTCTCTCTCTCTCTCTCTCTCTCTCTCTCTGGGTATCTGGCAGCGGAAAAAAAATAATCTGTTGGATAAGTTGAGACGAATGAATGGACTCTCCATTTGTACTTCAAGGTCGTGTAAGTCAGGTACGATCTCGCAGTTGGAGTCATCGAAGACATGACTTTGGTTACCAGGATGACGCGGCAGTGAGATGTCGTCGGCTTGAGAGAGGATTGCGTCGTCGCTGTTCTCACGTCTCGAGAATTGTCTTACAAGTCCTGTGTGAATAGCTGTCTTTTTGCTCGGAGAAGATGGAGTTGACCCCACACTCTCCCAGTTGGAATAGTCATCCCTTTAGCTATAAGGAACCCCCCCCCCCAGCTAAAATAGTCACCCCCCCCCCCCCAGCTAGAATAGTCAACCCCCCCCCCCCCAGCTAGAAGAGTTACCCTCCAGCTGATGTTATCATTACTCCTTTCCTCAAGGGATAGCCGGAAAGTTTGATTTTCTCAGCTTTCTATTGGTAGGTTTTACTTACATGGATGAGAGGGCGAAGACCTTTTACTCTGGTATCGAAGGGCTTTGCGCATAGGATCTTGCGTGGCACAGAACAC
>NW_020870628.1:7500-15000 GCF_003789085.1 Penaeus vannamei
AAGAGAGAGAGAGAAAAGAGGAGAAAAGAGAGAAAAAGAGAGAGGAGAGAGAGAAAGAGAGAGAAGAGGAGAGAGAAGAGAGAGAGAGAGAGAGAGAGAGAGAGGAGAGAGAGAGAGAGGAGAGAGAGAGAGAGAGAGAGGGAGAGAGAAAGAAAGAAAGAAAGAAAGAGATAGAGAAAAGAAAGAAGAGAAAGAGAGAGAGAGAGAGAGAGGAGGGAGGAGAAAGAGAAGAGAGAGAGAAAAAAGAAAAAAAAAGAGAAGAAAAAGAGAAAGAGAGAGAGAGAAAGAGAAAGAAAGAAAGAAAAGCGTGTGTCTGAAATGCGCGGCGAAAATGACTTCGCGATGCGATGGCATGGGGAAAATTCGAAAGGAAATGATAGATTGGACGAGAATTAAATGAATTGAAACTAAAATTAAGGGTTGTGGGAGAGTGGGAGTGAGAGTGAGAGTAAGAGAGAGGGAGTGAGAGAGAGAATAGGGAGAGAGGAAAGAGAAAGAGAGGGAGAAGAGAGAAAAGAGAGAAAGAGAAAAGAGATGAGAAAGAGAGAAGAGAGAGAGAGAAGAGAGAGAGAGAGAGAGAAAGAGAAGAGAGAGAGAGAGAGAGGGAGAGAGTGAAGAGAGAGAGAAAGAGAGAGTGAGAGAGAGAGAAAGGAGAGAGTGAGAGAGAGAAGGGAGAGTGGGAGAGAAGAAAGGAGAGAGAGAGAGAGAAGAGAGAGAGAGAAAGGAGAGAGTGAGAGAGAGAGAACGGGGAGAGTGAGAGAGAGGAAGGAGAGAATGAGAGGGGGAGTTTATATAAAAGGGATTAGGTGGTTCGCAGAAATGCATAGGAGTGGGAAGGAAAGAGAGAGCGAGAGCGGAAGTGAGAGGGGGAGGGGAAGTGGGCGTGAAGTCGTAGGAGTAAGAGTGGGCGTGATGGAAATAGAAGTAGATGTAAGCTCTGCGAATAGTATTAGTCCGGAGCGCGAGGTAAGTTAGATCGCGCGAGATAAGATAGCGGCGAGGGAGGAGAGGAGAGCCCTACGGAAGGAAGTGAGAGGGGAGGACGCGAGATAAGAATGAGGAGGAAGAGGCGAGGGGAGGCGAATGTGGTCGGCGAGAGGCGAAGAAGAATTGGTGAGCAGAGAGAAGTGGGAGAGAGAGAGAGAGATGGAAAAATTGACAGAGTTCGAAAGTGATGAATGGGAAAAGGAAAGGAGAGTGATAAGAAAAAGGGAGAAAGAAGGAATACGAGAGGAAATAGGGAGGAAAACTAGGGAGAATAGGAAGATAGAGCGAGTGTGAAGAGAAAACGTGTGGGAGGAGGGAGCTAGGGGTCGAGAGGGAGAGGAGAGAGAGAGAGAGAGAGAGAGAATCCGCCTCTGTGTTTGAATGTGTTGGAAGCCTTTGATGGAGTGTAGGGAAAATAAGGCTCTGCGGAAATATTGTTTTTAGGTAAAATGTCAATTAAACGTCATTCTAGCGCCGAGCATGCGGCGTGAAAATTCGAAACGAAACTTGTTCAAGCGAGAAACAAAGAGAGGAGGAGCACGCTCGTCCGAGGGAGCCACAGGAGCCGAACGCGATGTGTGGGGGATGGGTAGCACAGGCGAGCTCTTTCCTGGTTATTCGGACTTGCTACAGCATTCATCTGCCATTGCGCCTTTGCACGGAGGCTCTCGTCAATGGAAGAGCGTCAATTCATTTATTTAAATGTCATTCTTGGGCCCTTGATTCTCGTGGAGGGGCATCGCCGCCTACGTGGTCCCGCTCTCTTGCTGATCAATACCTTCTGCTGCGTCCGTTACTTCGCTCGTGGCTACGGCCGCGGCGCGACTTTTTCGCTTTCTTGGCTTGAATTTTCACGTGTGGAGGCTTCGGCGATTACCTTGTTATTGCAGCCACCACCTTCTACGGTCTGTTGTCGTCCTGTTCGCCCTCGCAGGTACCTTCGCGTGTGGTGAGCGCGCTGTCCCCCGGCCAGTGCAAGGGTTTCAAGTTGTGGTATACCTGTTCAGTGTACCACAGAGTATTCCGACGCTCCTAATGGGATTTTTTTTTAAATTTCCGGTTCACGTTTTCACACGACGATCTAGCCCCTGATTATGCGATTGGCCGTCTGCCTGTCTCTGGTCATTCACTTGTCCTGGGCTAGCCGACTGCCTCTCCCCGGGACTAACTTGCTGTCAGCTCTTAAGTGTTCCTCTTTAAATTTCTCCTCCAGTCTTCAAGTTTCACTTATTCATAATGATTTCACAACTTTCGGTCAGGCTCGGTGGTCTGAAACGGTCCCGGATTTGTTATTTAGACCGTAAGTTGTACCCGTTAACAAATGCAGTTGGGATTGTACAGCACATTACATCAAGGCTTTTGTTAAGGTCGAGGTTTGTGTGATGTTTCCACCTCCCGCTCCCGTGTATCTGTGCGCATATTTGACACACGTACATGCTCTGGCCGTTTGTGCTTTTGTGGGTAGATGGGTGTGTTTTTGTCTTGTCTGTTCTATTTGCTCGTATTCTTTTGATATTTGCGGGTAGTGTGTGTGTGTGTGCTCTTTGTGTGTGTGTGTGTGTGTGTGTGTGTGTTGTGTGTGTGTGTGTGTGTGTGTGTGTGTGTGTGTGTGTGTGTGTGTGTGTGTGTGTGTGTGTGTGTGTGCGCGCGCATACATACTCCATGTGCCTTTGGACATATGCACTTACGTATACGTGCATGAACATACACTTCCACTTCTTTGAAACAGGCACCAGCAAAGCCCCCCACCCCCCCCCCCTACCCCCACCCTCCATCATAGTATAATCTTCACCCGCCAGACATTTCATTACCCCTCAATCCCGCCGCCCATTTTACACGGCATGTCCTAATTCCGGCCGAAGGCAAAAGGGAGTGAATGCCTCCGCCCCCCCCCCCCCCTGAAAGCGGCCAGGAATTATACACGGCGAGTTGTTGCTTTACATTCACCGCAGACCCGACCCGACCCGACCCGACCCGACCCGACCCGACCCGACCCGCCGCTCGGCGCGCCGCGGAAGGGAGGGGGGTAGGGGTTGGACAGGGAGAGAGGAGAGGAGAAAAGATGGGGGGGCGGGGGTTGTGCCACATTATGGTACACGGTCGCTTTGGAACGTTTCGAACCGGCAACCTGTTTGTGGATGGAGAGGAATAAAACGTTTTCTGATTTAGGGAAATCGCGTGGAAAAGAAATATCCCCAAAAGAAATTATCAGCAAACGCAAATAGATTTGTTTTTGAAGACAACATTTTTTTATGCGTCCTAATGCTTCGTTTTAAACAAAGAAACCGTTCGAATTCCCGATGATATCTGGCGTGTTATGGTTTCATCTTCACCCAAGTTCAATTTCCACTGTTCAGCTTCAGCATGTTCAGCTTCACCAGTTCAATTTCAGTTCACCCAGTTCCACTGTTCAGTTCACCCGAGTTCAATTCCCACTGTTCAGATTCACCCAAGTTCAATTCCCACTGTTCAGCTTCACCCGAGTTCAATTCCCACTGTTCAGATTCACCCAAGTTCAATTCCCACTGTTCAGCTTCACCCGAGTTCAATTCCCACTGTTCAGATTCACCCAAGTTCAATTTCCACTGTTCAGCTTCACCTAAGTTCAGTTTCCATGTTTCAGCTTCACTCAAGTTCAATTTCCACTGTTCAGCTTCACCCAAGTTCAATTTCCACTGTTCAGCTTCACCCGAGTTCAATTTCCACTGTTCAGCTTCACCCTCAATTTCCTTCAGCTTCAAGTTCAATTTCCACTGTTCAGCTTCACCCAAGTTCAATTTCCACTGTTCAGCTTCACCCAAGTTCAGTTTCCACTGTTCAGCTTCTTCAATTTCCAATCAGCTTTCAAGTTCAATTTCCACTGTTCAGCTTCACCCAAGTTCAGTTTCCACTGTTCAGCTTCACCAAAGTTCAATTTCCACTGTTTTCCAGATTGTTCAGCTTCACCCAAGTTCAATTTCCACTGTTCAGCTTCACCCAAGTTCAATTTCCACTGTTCAGCTTCACCCAAGTTCAGCTTCACCCAAGTTCAATTTCCACTGTTCAGCTTCACCAAGTTCAATTTCCACTGTCACACCAGTTCATTCCACTGTTCAGCTTCACCAAGTTCAATTTCCACGTTCAGCTTCACCCAGTTTCAATTCAGTTCACGTCAATTTCCCAATGTTCTTCACTTTCCACAATTTCCAAGTCAATTTCCCTGTTCAGATTCACCCAAGTCAATTTCCACTTCAGATTCACCAAGTTCAATTTCCACTGTTTCAGCTTCCACCCTAGCCTTCATTTCCACTGTTTCACTTCAACCAAGTTTCAATTTCCACTGTTTCAGACACCCAAGTTCAATTTCCACTGTTCAGCTTCACCAAGTTCAATTTCCACTGTTCAGCTTCACCTAAGTTCAATTTCCACTGTTCAGCTTCACCCAAGTTCAATTTCACCTGTTCACTTCACAACCAGTTCAATTTCCACTGTTCAGCTTCAAGTTCCCCCAAGTTTCAACTTTCCACTGTCAGCTTCACCCCAAAGTTCAATTCCACTGTTCACTTGTTCAATTTCCACCTGTTCAGCTTCACCAAGTTCAATTTCCACTGTTCAGCTTCACCCAATTCATTTCCACTTCAACGTTCCACCCAAGTTTAATTTCCACGTTCAGCTTCACCCAATGTCAATTTCCCACTGTCACTTCACCCACTTCAATTTCCACTGTTCAGATTCACCGCCAAGTTCAAGTTCCAATCTTTGTTCCACAAGCTTCACCCAAGTTTCAATTTCCACAAGTTCCAGTTCTTCACCCAAGTTCAAATTTCCACTGTTCAGCTCATTCCCAATTCTATGCCATTTCCAATGTCAGATTCACCCAAGTTTAATTTCACTGTTCAGTATTCACCCATTCAACATTTCCACGTTCCAGCTCACCCGAGTTCAATTTCCACCACTGTTTGCAGGCACCAGGATTTTTCAACTTCAGAAAAGTTCACTTTCCACTGAGATTCTCGCCAAGTTCCAGTTTCCAAGTTCAGCTTCACCTTTCAATTTCTCCACGTTCAGCTTCACCCCGAGTTCAATTTCCACTATCAAGACTTCACCCGAGTTCAATTTCCACTGTTCAGATTCAACCTGAGCCCTTCAAGTTTTCCACTGCTTCAATTCACCCAGTTCGATTTCCACTGTTCATTTCACACGAGTTCAATTCCACTGTTCACTTCACCCATTCATTCCATGTTCAGCTTCACCCAAGTTCAATTTCCCTGTCAGCTCTTCTTACACTGTTCAGCTTCACTCAAGTTCAAACAAACAATTCCACTGTTCATTCACCTCAGTTCAATTTTCCACTGTTAAGCTTCACCCCGAGTTCAATTTTCCACTGTTCAGCTTCACCCTGAGTTCAATTTCCACTGTTCACTTCAACCCAGTTTCCCATGTTCAGCTTCACCCAAGTTCAATTCCACTGTTCAGCTTCACCCAAGTTCAATTTCCACTGTTCATTCCACCCAAGTTCAATTTCCACTGTTCAGCTTCACCCAAGTTCAATTTCCACTGTCAATTCACCCAAGTTCAATTTCACCGTTCAGCTTCACCCAAGTTCATCCACTGTTCAGCTTCCGAGTTCAACTGTTCAGCTTCACCAGTTCAATTTCACTGTTCAGTTCAAGTTTTCCACTGTTCAGCTTCACCCCAGTTTCCACTGTTTCACCCAAGTTCAGTTTCCCACTGTCATTCACCCAAGTTCACCAAGTTCATTTCCACTGTTCAGTTCACCCAAGTTCAACCACACACACCAAGTTCACCTTTCCACAAGTTCAGTTCCACTGTCACTTCCCAAATTCAATTTCCACCACTGTTCAGCTTCAAGTTCAACTTTCCACTGTTCAGCTTCACCCAAGTTCAATTTCCACTGTTCAATTTCCACTGTTCAGCTTCATCCAAGTTCAATTTCCACTGTTCAGCTTCACCCAAGTTCAATTTCCACTGTTCAGCTTCACCTAAGTTCAGTTTCCACTGTTCAGCTTCATCCAAATTCAATTTCCACTGTTCAGCTTAGTTCAATTTCCACTGTTCAGCTTCATCCATGGTCAATTTCCACTGTTCGCTTCAACCAGTTTTCACTGTCTCAGTCCAATTCATTTACTGTTCAGCTTCATCCATGTTCAATCTCCTCACTTGTTCCAGCTTCACCAAAGTTCAATTTCCACTGTTCAGCTTCCAGTTCATCCATCATTCAATTTCCACTGTTCAGCTTCATCCATGTTCAATTTCCCAAGTTCTTCATCCATTCAATTTCCACTGTTCAGCTTCATCCAGTTCAATTTCCACTGTTCAGCTTCACCAAGTTTTTCACTCAGTTTCAAGTTCAATTTCCACTGTTCAGTCATTTCAGTTCAATTTCCACTGTTCAGCTTCATCAGTTCAATTTCCAACTGTTCAGCTTCCGAGTTCAATTTCCACTGTTCAGCTTCACCCAAGTTCAGTTTCCACTGTTCAGCTTCACCCAAGTTCATTTCCACTGTTTTCACCCAAATTCCAGCTTTCAATTTTCCACTGTTCAGCTTCAGTTCAATTTCCACTGTTCAGCTTCATCCAGTTCAATTTCACTGTTCAGCTTCCCAGTTCAATTTCCACTGTTCAGCTTCACCAGTTCAATTTCCACTGTTCAGCTTCACCCAAGTTCAATTTCCACTGTTCAGCTTCACCCAAGTTCAAATTTCCACTGTTCAGCTTCACCTGTTCAATTTCCACTGTCAGCTTCAATCCATGTTCAATTTCCACTGTTCAGCTTCCACCCGAGTTCAATTTCCACTGTTCAGCTTCAAGTTCAATTCCACTGTTCACTTCATCAATTTCCACTGTTCAGCTTCACAAGTTCAATTTGTTCAGCTTCAAGTTCAATTTCACTGTTCAGCTTCACCCAAGTTCAATTCACTGTTCAAGCTTCACCAAGTTCAATTTCCACTGTCAGCTTCACCCAAGTTCAATTTCCACTGTTCAGCTTCACCCAAGTTCAATTTCCACTGTTCAGCTTCACCCGAGTTCAATTTCCAACTGTTCAGCTTCACCCGAGTTCAATTTCCACTGTTCAGCTTCACCCGAGTTCAATTTCCACTGTTCAGTTCAATTTCCACTGTTCAGCTTCACCGAGTTCAATTCCACTGTTCAGTTCCCACTGTTAGGTTCAATTCCACTGTTCAGCTTCACCCAGTTCCAATTTCCACTGTTCAGCTTCACCCAGTTCAATTTCCACTGTTCAGCTCAGCTGTTCAGCTTCATCCAAATTCAATTTCCACTGTTCAGCTTCATCCATATTCAATTTCCACTGTTCAGCTTCACCCAAGTTCAAAGCTTCACCAATTTCCACTGTTCAGCTTCACCCGAGTTCAATTTCCACTGTTCAGTTCAATTTCCACTGTTCAGCTTCATCCCAAGTTCAATTTCCACTGTTCAGCTTCACCCAAGTTCAATTTCCACTGTTCAGCTTCACCCGAGTTCAATTTCCACTGTCCAGCTTCACCTAAGTTC
>NW_020870628.1:20000-27500 GCF_003789085.1 Penaeus vannamei
GTAAGTTGCTGCGCGGGTATCTTTCATCATAGGTATCTTGCTTAATGGGTATCTTGTGTCATGGGAATCTTACATCACTTCACTTGTATTTTGCTTCATGGGTATCTTATATCATGTGCATCTTACATCAAGGGTATCTTGCTTTATGGGTATCCTGCATCACGAGTGGCGGTATGTAGGTTCACGAGCATCTTGCGCCATTAGTATTTTGCATCACGAGTGGGTCGCGAATACGCCTCAAATCACGATCGTCATTATTATTCCACCGTGAGTATTTTGCATCACGAGTTGCATTATCCGAGATCGCGAGTATTCGTCATTTTGAATCAGTATTTTTTTCAAAGCATTAGGTTGGAAGTCGCATTTCTGGTAACGCTATTTTCGACCATACATGAAGCCTCACACCGACCAGATATGGTACTTTTTGGACCGTCGTTACCTCTTAGGGAAAGTTGGGGTGGGGAGTCTGAAGAAACGTCCTTCTTATTGAAAAGTGAACGAGGGGTAGGGAGGTAGAGAAAGTGATGGACATTGAGTTGGAGAGAGAGAGAGAGAGAGAGAGAGAGAGAGAGAGAGAGAGAGAGAGAGAGAGAGAGAGAGAGAGAGAGAGAGAGAAGAGAGAGAGAGAGAGAGAGAGAGAGAGAGAGAGAGAAGAGAAAGAAAGAAAGAGAAGAAAAGAAGAAAGAAAGACAAGGAAGAAAAGAGAAAGAGAAATTGATATTGCTGAATAAACGTGAGAATATTGAGGGACAGACAGACAGAATTGAAATAATGCTAAAATCGGGAATTCGAGAAGAGAGAAACAGACAGACAGACAGAGAAACTGATATCGCGAAATTCGAGAAACACACAGACAGACAGGCAGGGCAGGCAGGCAGAAGAGACACCCAGAGAGAAAAGAGAGAATTTGAATATCGCTAATATACGTGGAATTCTGAGAGAGAGAACAGAACAGACGGAGGCAGGCAGGCAGAAGAGACACAGAGAGAAAGAAGAGGAATTTGAATATCGCTAAATATGCTTGAGAATTTATGAGGAGAAAGAGAAAATTGGAATATCGCTAGATATACTTGAGAATTTCTGGTAATGTGTTTATATACACACAGAGTACACTACATCGCAAAGTTTCTAGCACACTGTAGTTATTTTATCTGTCTGTTCCTGTTTATCAATGTTCCTTTTTTGCATAGTAAGTTGTGTACCAAAGAGAATAACCAAATTGAAGAGAATGTAGATGAGGAAATGAACATAGACAGAATGCTGTTAGATTCTATTAGTCTTTTGTTGTATTTAGTAACTGCACTTTACAGAAAGCAAAAACCAAAATGCATTCGCTTGACATAGCTGTTCTTTAGGAGAGCCAATTGTGAGTTCACTTTTATTTCCTTTACATGTATCCCTTTCCATGTGACGTCCCTTCTGTCGAGGTCCCTTTCCCTTGATGCCCCTTCCTGCGAGGTCCCTTTTCTCGATGCCCCCTGTGTGGGGTCCTTTCCCTTGATGCCCCTTTTTCGTGTGAGGTCCCTTTCCCTTTGATGCCCTCTTCGTGTGAGGTCCCCTTTCCCCTCCGATGGCCCTTCGTATGAGGTCCCTTTCCCTCGATGCCCTTCCTGTGAGGTCCCCTTCCCTGATGCCTTCGTGTGATTTCCCTTGTGCCCCTTGTTGAGGTCCCTTTCCTCGACCCCTCCTGTGAGGTCCCTTCCCTCGATTGCCCCCCTATGAGTCCTTTCCTTGATGCCCCTTCGTGTGAGGTCCCTTTCCCTCGATGCCCCTTCCTGTGAAGGTCCCTTTCCCTTTGATGCCCTTCCTGTGTGGTCCCTTCCCCTTGATGCCCCTTTCGTTGTGATGCCCTTCCTTGAGTGCCCCGTCCCTGTTGAGGTCCCTTTCCCTTGATGCCCTTCCTGTGAGGTCCCTTTCCCTTTTTGATGCCCCTTCGTGTGAGGCCCTTTCCCTTGACCCTTCGGTGAGGTCCTTCCTCCCGATGCCCCTTCTGTGGTCCCTTTCCCTCGATTTCGTGTGGAGGTCCTTTCCCGCCCCTTGGTCCCCTTCCCTTATGCTCTTCTGGGGGTCCCTCCCTTGATGTACCTTTCCTGTGATGGTTCCTTTCCCTCGATGCCCCTTCCTGTGAATCCCCTTTCGTTACGTCTCCTCTTATTCTGATCCCTCTTATAGTGATCCATCCTCCCACGATCCTTCCAATAATAGATCTTCCTATCTTAGCAGCCGCTCGGTGACGATGGGAAGACGAACAAAGCTTTTTCCTTGATGCCCCTTCCCCGTGAGTCCCTTTCCCTTGATGTCCCTTCCTTGAGGTCCCTTCCCTCGATGCCCTTTCTTTGAGGTCCCTTTCCCTTGATGCCCTTCCGTGAGGTCCCTTTCCCTATGTCCCTGTGAGGTCCCTTTCCTTGATGCGTGTGAAGTCCCTCCCCTTGATGCCCTTCGTGTGGGTCCCTTTCCCTTGATGCCCCTTCTTTTGAGGTCCCTTCTCCTGTTACGTCTCCCTCTTATCTGATCCCTCTTATAGTGATCCATCCTCCCACGATCCTTCCAATAATAGATCTTCCTATCTAGCAACAACCGATTAGTGACGATGGGAAGACGAGCAAAGTCTTTTTCCCGATGACCTGACGCAGATGCCCCTTCTTTGAGGTCCCTCCCTCGATGCCCCTTCCTGTGAGGCCCTCCTCGATGCCCTTCCCGTGAAGGTCCCTCCCTGATGCCCCTTCCTGTGAGGTCCCTTTCCCTTTCCCTCGATGCCCCTTCCTGTGAGGTCCCTTTCCTTGATCCCTTCTTTTTGAGGTCCCTTTCCTGTTACGTCTCCCTCTTATTCTGATCCTCTTATAGTGATCCATCCTCCCGTGATCCTTCCAATAATAGATCTTCCTATCTTAGCAACAGCCGCTTGGTGACGATGGGAAGACGAACAAAAGCTTTTTCCTTGATGCCCCTTCCCTGAGTCCCTTTCCCTTGATGTCCCTCCTGTGAGTTTCCTCCGTGTGAGGTCCCTTTCCCCGATGCCCCTTCCCGTGAGGTCCCTTTCCCTTGATGTCCCTCCTGTGAGGTCCCTTCCCTCGATTTGCCCCCTTCCTGTGAGGCCTTTCCCTCGATGCCCCTTTTGAGGTCCCTTTCCCTTGATGCCCTTCCCGTGAGGTCCCTTTCCTTGATGCCCCTCTCCTGTGAGGTTCCCTTTCCCTTGATGCCCCTTCCCTGAGGTCCCTTTCCCTTGATGCCCTTCCTTGTAGGTCCCTTTCCCTTGATGCCCTTCCTGTGAGGTCCCTTTCCCTTGATGAGGCCCTTCCTGTGAGGTCCCCTTTCCCTGTGCCCTTCCCGTGAGGTCCCCTTCCTCGATGCTTCCTGTGAGGTCCTTTCCCCTTGATGCCTCCTGTGAGGTCCCTTCCCTGTGAGGTTTCCCTTTCCCTCGATTCCCCTGTGAGGTCCCTTTCCCTTGATGCCCCTTCCTGTGAGGTCCCTTTCCCTTGATGCCCCTTCCTGTGAGGTCCCTTTCCCTTGATGCCCCTTCCTGTGAGGTCCCTTTTCCTGTTACGTCTCCCTCTTATTTTGATCCCTCGGATAGTGATCCATCCTCCACGATCCTTCCAATAATAGAGTCTTCCTATCTTAGCAACAGCCGCTCGGTGACGATGGGAAGACGAACAAAAGCTTTTTCCTTGATGCCCCTTCCTGTGAGGTCCCTTTCCCTTGATGCCCCTTCCTGTGAGGTCCCTTTCCCTCGATGCCCCTTCCTGTGAGGTCCCTTTCCCTTGATGCCCCTTCCTGTGAGTCCCTTTTGCCCCTTCCTGTGAGGTCCCTTTCCCTCGATGCCCCTTCCTGTGAGGTCCCTTTCCCTTGATGCCCCTTCCTGTGAGGTCCCTTTCCCTCGATGCCCTTCTTTTGAGGTCCCTTTTCCTGTTACGTCTCCCTCTTATTCTGATCCCTCGGATAGTGATCCATCCTCCCACGATCCTTCCAATAATAGATCTTCCTATCTTAGCAACAGCCGCTTGGTGACGATGGGAAGACGAACAAAAGCTTTTTCCTTGATGCTCCTTCCTGTGAGGTCCCTTTCCCTTGATGCCTGTGAGAGAGTCCCTTTCCCTGATGATGAGATGCCCTTCCTGTGAGGTCCCTTTCCCTGATGGACGATGCCCTTCCTTTGAGGTCCCTTTCCCTTGATGCCCTTCCTTTGAGGTCCCTTTCCCTTGATGCCCCCCCTGTGAGGTCCCATCCCTTGATGAGGTCCCTTCCTTGACCTGTGAGGTCCCTTTCCCTTGATGCCCTTCTTTTGAGGTCCCTTTTCCTGTTACGTCTCCCTCTTATTCTGATCCCTCGGATAGTGATCCATCCTCCCACGATCCTTCCAATAATAGATCTTCCTATCTTAGCAACAGCCGCTCGGTGACGATGGGAAGACGAGCAAAAGCTTTTTCCCGATGACCTGGACGCAGTTTTTTTCCGCACGGGTCATTCGTTCCAGGAAGATGTTTATTACTGTCGGTCATTCTTTCTCTTCCTCTTCTGTTTTTATCTCTGCTTGGCTCATGGGGTTTCATTCGCCTTTTTTATGATTTTTCGTTCGTAGTTATATTTGTTTTGTTTATGTGTTTAGCATCATCGTTGTCTTCATAACTATTATTATCGTTGGTTTTATTATTATTATTATTATTATTATTATTATTATTATTATTATTATTATTATGAATGTTATAATTGGTAGTATTTTTATTTTTTCTATTATTATTTGTATTATTATTTTATTATTATTTTATTTTTATTATTACTTTTATTATGATTATGATGATTATGATGATAAAGATTATTAATGATTATTAATGTTATTATTATTTACTTTCTGATGTAAACCTCTTCCAGTCACACGAAAGATATTTTGTATCGTGAATAGTGAGCAAACAGCCATGTACAGATTTCCATTGTGCAGCTCCTTTCCCTTGTTTCTGACTCATTACTGATCGATCTTCATTACCTTATCTGCATGGATGCAGCAAGACTCCCCTCGCTGTGGTCTAATTAGTGTAAAATTAGATATTATTTCTCTGAAGCTAAGGTCCTGTTGCAAATAAGTAATTAAGAAGAAAGACCAAGTATTCAGGGAAATAAAAGACTTGTTGGTGGGGTTGGTTGTGGGACCTTTGAAGCCGGATAGGCGAGGTGCAAAAAATAGGCCTACCAGCTGGCGAGGGTTGGGAATGCATCCTTTGGCTGAATAAGATGGATAGTCGTGGCAGGTGTTGGCTTCGAGCTCTCGGATTAGAAGATTCGCTGAAGGCTTGTAGGTGCTGTGGATCCGTGCCGTTAGTCGCAAGTGAACTAGAGATTTTGTGCTACTCTTTGCGCTTATGTGATTCTCGCTCACGCGCACGCACACACACATACATACACGCATACACGCATACACGCATCTCTCTTCTCTCTCTTCTCTCTCTCTCTCTCCTCTCTCTCTCTCTCTCTCTCTCTCTCTCTCTCTCTCTCTCTCTCTCTCTCTCTCTCTCTCTCTCTCTCTCTCTCTCTCTCTCTCTCCCTCTCTCTCTCTTCCTCTCTTTGCCTGTACTTTGCTCACCTCAGCTCGCAGCCCATTTTTTTTCCTCTCCAGCTGCATGGCAGCGCCCTAAGCTCCTCGCCGGCCCTTAACTACAGCAGCTTCCCTGTAGATTTCAGGGTGGAGGCCGTCACCCTGCCTAGCGCCTCTACTAACCTCGGACTCGGCGTGACGGCGGCAACCGGTCGCGGAGCCGCCCCCCTCGCCCCCCGCTGCCCGTCGCCCCCCTCGACGCCGCCGCCGACAGGGAAGACCCCGCCGCCGCCGCCGCCGCCCCTACCTCGACGACCGCTCACTGCCAGGACCGCCATCGTCCAGCCCGACCCGAGACCAGGACCGAAATCACACCGGGACAGCCGTCGCCCCCCCCCACACACATGTCGCAGCTGCACTCCCCGCGCCTCGCCAACCCTTAGGTCTTGTTTGCCGCCATCGTGCCGCCCTCGCGTGCTCCCGGCATGGCCCAGCTGGAAAGTGAGTACCGCACGGCGCCGCGCCGCCCGCACGTGCCCGTCGCCCTCAGGCGTGCATGAGCTTTGGGTTTGCCTTTGCCCTGTTCTTCCTTCTCTCCCCTGCCCTTGTCCTGCTCTCCCTTGCCCTTTTCCTGCTCTTCTTAGCCCTTGCCCTGTTCTTCCTTGCTCTCTCTTGCCCTTATCCTGCTCCCTATTGCCCTTGCCCCGTTCTTTCTTCACCCCTTGCCCCTGTCCTGCTCTTCCTTGCCTTTTCCCTGTTCTTCCTTGCTCTTGCCCTGTTCTTTCTTGCTCTCCCTTGCCCGTGCCCTGTTCTTTCTTCACCCCTTGCCCTTGCCCTGCTCTTCCTTGCCCTTACCCTGTTCTTCCTTGCCCTTGTCCTGCCCTTCCTTGCCCTTGTCCTGCTCTCCCTTGCCTTTGCCCTGTTCTTCCTTGCTCTTCCTTGTCCTGTTCTTACTTGCCCTGTCCTGTCCTGCCCTACCATGCCCCCATCCCACCCCACCCCCTGCCTTTCCCTGTCCATCCTTACTCTGCCCTTTCCTCCCCTGCCCTCCCCTGCCCTCGTGACTAGTACTGCGTAGTTTTAAGCATTTTCCAGTATTTGGTTCTCGCTTCCCTGCTCGTATATGCACACATGTACAATTGCACTTAATCATGAACACACAAATACATAATTATACACATGCACGAACACACACGCATGATGTACGCATGAAAACATACACATAATCAAACACGGACACACAATCATATACATGTACACACAAACTCATAAAAATGTATATACACATAATCATTCTCGCCATACTACACACACGCACACGTCCGCTTCCACGCATACGCACGCTCACACGCACACGCACGCGCACACAATCACAATCACACACACAATCACACATCAGCATTGCCTCATATTTTTTTGTTTATTCTTGAATCATTTTATAATATTTTATGTGACGAGATTATGGCTTCTTGGATGTTGAAAGCCGTGAGTGTGAAGAATTTATTATATATATATATATATATATATATATATATATATATATATATATATATATAGAGAGAGAGAGAGAGAGAGAGAGAGAGAGAGAGAGAGAGAGAGAGAGAGAGAGAGAGAGAGATATGAATAGATAGATAGATAGATATGTATCTGTGTATCCATGTATTCATGTATCCTTCTATGTATGTACACACACGCACACACACACATGTAATGTATGTATGTATGTGTGTGTGTGTGTGTGTGTGTGTGTGTGTGTGTGTGTGTGTGTGTGTGTGTGTGTGTGTGTGTGTGTGTGTGTGTGTGGTGTGTGTGGCTGTGTCTGTGTGTGTGTGTAATCATGCAGATTAAGATTGTTTCATCGAACTCTTAATGTTCCATGTGAGTGCAATACACGTAAAGCCAATGAGATTTTCCAGGTTCTGCTGTTGGTTGTAGTGAGGTAAACTCTTGTTGTCCAAAGACGACCGCAAACA
>NW_020870628.1:30000-35000 GCF_003789085.1 Penaeus vannamei
TATATATGCATCTGTCTATCTATGTATCTATCTGTGTATGTATGTATATGTATATGTTTGTATATATGTATATATATATATATATAGTGTGTGTGTGTGTGTGCGTGCGTGCGTGTGTGTAACGTTATCTATACATATTGTATGTAGACGTATATATTCGTATATTCCAAGATGAAAGCGTATTATCACAGACGAAGCTTTTCGTGGCGGAAACCGAGAAAACTTGAGCGAGAGACTTAAGTACCGGTTGGGTTTCACATCGAGAACCCACCGATGGGCTGCTGTGACCGCAATATCGTCCTGAGCCAAGAATAGGCATTTGCGGGCTGCCTCGTCATGACTGCATGATCCAATGGTGGTTCCTCCTGTAGCAAGGGAGGGCGTGTCGTCCCTAAGAATCTGTTGGATATATTTTGATACTGGAAGTTGGTTCTCGTGATGTGGAAAGTATATTTTGTTACTGTGAACTGCTGTATGATTCTGTTTGAAGTTTATTTTTGTTTATTGGATTCGTGTATCGGGTCGCTTTCGCTCCACAAACCTCGTTGATGTGATGGAAAGGTGTATCGAAGGCCGCTCGGGAGGGTACGAAGAGTGATCTTGAAAAGCTCCCTGCATTTAGAATGAATGAACCTTCATGACAACACCGACGCGAGGGCGAGCGCATAGAAGAGGGAGAAGCAGTAGAAAGCGTCTATTTTCGTCCGGCTTTCAAAAGGAAGGGAGAAGATTGTGAAACGAAACGCGATTGTAAAAGCGTAATCCTAAAGTGATGTCATGGCGGACCCTTCACGTCAAAAAATAGACCCCCCCCCCATTGCATAAGATTTCACGCTGCTGCTCGCAACACCCCTCCCTCCCTAGCACCCCCACCCCCTCTCCTGTGAGAAGCATTGATCTGAATGGAAAGGAAGTACTGCCGTCCCATTGGCCTCGCCTCGCTCAGTCCGACGAGAGTAATCCATAAAGTGGGAATGCATTATTGATAAAAAAAGGCGACGCAGTTGGTACGTGGGTGAGAGAGAGGGAGATGGGGAGGATGGTTGAGAGAAAGAGGAGAGAGGGAGAAGAGGGGGATGGGGAGGGAGAGGGAGAAAGTGGGGCTGAGGGAGAGGAGAGAGTGGGAAAGAGGGGGAGAGAGAGTGTGAGAAAGACTGAGAGGGAGAGAGTGGCAAAAAGGGAGAGGGAGAAGGATAGAGTGGGGAAGAGGAAGAGGGATAGGGAGAGAGTGGGAAGGAGGGAGAGGGAGAGGGAGAGAGTGGGAAGGAGGGAGAGGGAGATAGAGAGGAAGATGGAGAGGGAGAGAGAGGGAGAGGAAAGGAAGAGGGAGATAGGGAGATAAAGGAAAATGGACAGGATAAGGGAGAGAGAGTGAGAGGAAGATAGACGGAGAGAAAAGGAGAGAGAGAGGAAGGGAGTGGGAGAGGGATAGGGAGAGAGAGAGAGAGAAAAGAGTGGGAAACTGCCATGTTCGTGTACAATGAGAATGTCGGCATAAAGGCGTACTGTTTAAAGCGGGCATTTTAGGGCATGTCCTTTCAGTAGATAGTAATTTAGAGTTGAGGGAGGCAAGAAGATCCGATAACTGCAGAGGTTGAGGAAACGGGAGAATTAAATACGCTAGAAGTAATTATGGATTGGATGTACGGCAATAGATGAACAATAAATAAAAGTCAATAAAAGGTGGGTAAATAGAACTGAAGAAGAGTAACAAGTTGGATGGATGAGAGGATAGGTGGGGGGGACAGGGGGCGGGGGATTTTGGAATTTTCAGTATGAATTTTTTTTTTTTTTTTTTTCCTGTCTCTTTTTCTGCTTTGTCTCTTCCCCTCTCCCCTCCTTTACCACCGCCTCCCTTGTGTCATTTTCGTTATCTAGATTTTCCATCGTTCGATTTATTTCCTTCTTTTTCTACCCTTCCTTCTACCTTTATTCGCTTTCTCTCCGGGTCATCTCCCGCTGTCTCGCCCTCTCACCTTCCTCCTTCTGTCTCTCCCATTCTTCTTGTCTCCTCTCTTCCTCCATTTTCCTTCTCTCTCTTCTTCCCCCTCCCTCTATCTTCCATCCCATTCCCTTTGTATGCGGGTGGGAAGCCTCCTTCTCTCATCCCCTTTTATGGAAATAACCATAAAAACACACACCACACACCGCACACACACGCACACACACACACACACACACACACACACACACACACACACACACACACACACACACACACACACACACACACACACACACACACACAGCACACACACAACACACAACACACACACACAGCACACACAGAGAGAGAGAGAGAGAGAGAGAGAGAAAGAGAAAGAAGAAAGAGAAAGAGAAAGAGAAAGAGAAAGAGAAAGAAAGAGAAAGAGAAAGAGAGAGAAGAGAAAGAAAGAAAGAAAAATGAAAGACAAAGGACAAGCGAATCGTCAACCAGACAAGATGCAATTCGAAAATCTCCCAGGAAGAGAGGCCGAATTTGAAGCTCGAATGAATGAAGCGAGAGTACGAATCTGACCTTAAAGAGAGGAATCCCACTTCCGGGTTGCAGATATTGGCATTTTGCAACGAAGGGCCGGAGGAGGATTTTTAAGCATGAATGGATTTGGGCAGAATGATGATGCTGACGAGAGTGGTACTGCAGATACCACTTCTTATGGTCATGGTCGCGATGATGGTTGTGATGGTGGTGGTGCATGATTACGGTATAGTGATAATGAGTAATGCTGATAGTGATGACAATGATAGTGATAGTGATGGCAGTGATGATAGTAATGCTGATAGTGATGATAACGAGAGTAATGCTGATAGTGATGATAATGATAGTAATGCTGATAGTGATGACAGATAGTAATGCTGATAGTGATGACAGATAGTAATGTGATTGATGATAAAGAGTAATGCTGATAGTGAATGATATGAATTGATGATGATGATGATAATTAATAAGTGGCGGGATTACTCAGAAAGATGCTGTTTGGAAAGTGATGCTAGATAATTTTTGAAACGATATCGAATTGATAATTAATAACTTTTAAGGAAAAAGAAAGAAAAGGAATTAGTTACTCTGTTTTTTTTTTCACGAAAAAAACGTTCGCGATGTAAATAGTGATGTTTGAAGTGATGTATTATAGTGCTTGTATTTCTTGCCAATGGAAGAATCATGGAATCATGGAAGCAACCTGGAGCTCTTCCCTTTAGCTCAGGAAAAAAAAGAAAGGAAGAAAGAGAGAAAGAAAGAAAGAAAAAAGAAAGAAAAGAAAAAAAAAGTAAAGAAGCAAGAAAGAAAGAAGAAAAGAAGAAGAAAGAAGAAAACAAAAAGAAAGGAAGCAAGATAGAAAGAAAGAAAGAAAAGAAAAACAAAAAGAAAGGAAGCAAGATAGAGAAGAAAAGAAAAGAAAAGAAAAAACAAAAAGAAAGGAAGCAAGATAGAAAGAAAGAAAAGAAAAGAAAAATTAGAAAAAAAAACGTTTGCAGTCCTTAAAGTGAAGTTTCGCAATCGTACAAGTGACGTAAGTTTTTTTTTTACTTCTTGCCCGAGAAGGAAAAAAGTTTAGGGTCGTAAAAATTATTTTGATGCTTTTACACCACGTATTGAGGAAGAAAGGTGTTTTGGAGATTCTGTGAGTGGCATGGAACGTTTTCCTCCTTCTCCAGCGTCAAAAAAAAAACAAACAAACAAACAAAAAAAACGTTCACGTATGGGTGAAGATTGGGCCTCGAGGGATACAAAGGAAATAAATGATTAAGTAAATAGATAAATATATAGATAAATAAATAAATAAATAAATAGATATATTAAATAAATATATTAAATAAATGTTAAAAAATGCACGGTAAGAGGAGAGGAAAAGAAGATTTGAAATTATTTTTCGAGAAACTTATTATCAATGATACAGAGAACAGGAAGAAGGGGAGTGAAAGGGAGAATGAGATTGAGCGGATAAGGCGAAGGGGAATAGTAAGACTTGAGAGAGTGGGATACGAACAGACTGAGAAAGGGAGAGGGAGAAGGAGAAGGAGAGGGAGAGGGAAAGGCAGAGTGAGAAGCAGAGGCAGAAACAGATACAGATACAGGTATAGAGGCAGAGAGAGAGAGAAGAAAGAAAGAGATAGTGATAGAGGGGGGGGGGGGGAGAGAGAGAAGAGAGGAGAGAGGAGAGATGGAGAGATGGAGGGAGAAGAGAGGAGAGGAGAAAGAAAGAGAGAAAGAGAAAAGAGAGAGTGAGGAGTGAAGGAGGAGAAAGAGAAGAAAAGAAGGACGAGAGGGAAAGAAAAGGAAGGGAGAGAGAGAGCGAGCGAGCAAGAGAAAGAAAGTGAGTGAGAGAGAAGAGAGAAGAAAGAAAAGAAAAAAGAGAAAGAAAAGAAAAACAGACAAACCTCAATCCGAACTTACGACTTATTCTCGGCCGGTGACAGCAGCGGAGGAACAGAAAGTCGTTGGCCATTGCACGTGCATCGCCTCTCTCTTCAATTATCAAATTCTGTTCAAATTCTGTTTCCCGGGAGTGTCCATCCGCGGTCTGTGAACCTCCCTCTCTCTCTCTCTCTCTCTCTCTCTCTCTCTCTCTCTCTCTCTCTCTCTCTCTCTCTCTCTCTCTCTCTCTCTCTCTCTCTCTCTCTCTCTCCTCTCTCTCTCTCTCTCTCTCTGTCTCTCTCTCTCTCTCTGACGGTCATGGCACGCGCTCTCACTCTTTAACGTGATGCGGCTTTCGTACAGAGAACAAAACGAAAAAAGAAAGAGAAAAAAAAAAAACGAAAAATGGATATGCGGATAAGTAAATTGATTGGTAGATGGATGGATGGGTGGTGGGTGGGTGGGTGGGTGGGTGGGTAGGTAGGTAGTAGATAGGATTGATTGATTGATAGATAGATAGATAGATAGATAGATAGATAGATAGAGATAGATAGATAGGTATTATATTAGTATAGTCAGGTAGGTAGGTAGGTAGTAGTATAGGTAGGTAGGTATAGATTTGAAAAGATAGATAAAGCCAAGT
>NW_020870628.1:37500-50000 GCF_003789085.1 Penaeus vannamei
TATATATATATATATATGTATATGTGTAATGTATATATATATATATATATATATATATATATATATATATATATATATATTTATATATATGTGTATATATTGTATATATATAGATAGATATACATAAACACAGACACGTGTGTGTGTGTGTGTGTGTTGTGTGGTGGGGCGCGCATGTATGTGCATGTGTGTATGCAAGTGTATCCTTTAGTCTTAGGGAGTGCAGTACTTTATTGATTTCTTCGGCGGTATAACTAGAACAGAGATACTTTTCATTTATTTGTATCATCATCATCATGACTGTTATTCCGATTATTTTTTTCTGTTACGAGAATCCCACGAAATGTATTAATACGCAAAAATGTCGTTTTTCTCACCGTCCTCAGTGCATTAGGAACCGTAAGAATCATCGTAAGTTGCCACACATGGAAAAAAAACGGAATAAAGTGGTACTGGATATTTAAGAAAATTGGTTATAATCTGATACTGCATTGATATTTAAATTGTGTAATGGTGTATCACTAGACATATGAATGAAGTGGTACTAGCGGTGAAGTGGTGTTCAAAATTGGAAAAATAAAGTGGCAGTGAAGTGGTCCTAGTTAGGTAAATAAAGTGGTCAAGGTAAACCCGTGAAAATGGAATTCATCGTCAGTATAATGATGATGATACTTATCTGTCATCAGGAATCCAAGGCCCACTTTTTTTTTTACTTTCCGTTTAAGAGAGTTTGCCAAATAATACGTAAGATTATTTTTTGCCTAAAATTATTTCCTTTGATAGAAATTGATGGAAAAGTCAGGTTATCGAAACGTTTTTGAGCCGTGGAAGAAATCTGACGGAACACTTCATTCCTGTGATATGAAGGAAATCGGGACCGAGAGAACACTTGATTCGTGAACCACTTGTGAAAGAAATCTGAAATGCGGGAATATATGATTTGTGTATTTGCGAAAGAAATATGGAAGGATGGAACTCTCGATTTTGCGGAAATCTGGATCAATAGAACGTTTCCACGAATGAAAGGATTCGCAGTTTTCAGGAACGTAGAAAAAAAATCTGAAACCAATATTCAGCTTTGAAAGGAGTCAGCAAGCGTGGAAATTTTGTTCATCGAATGCCATTCAGTGTTGAAGGAATAATATAATGATAATATATAATAGATAATAATAGTAATAATAGTAATAATAATGATAATGAAAATAATAGTAATAATAGCAATAATGATAATAGTAATAGTAATAATAATAACAATGATAATACAATAATATAATTAATGATA
Organism: Penaeus vannamei; assembly: GCF_003789085.1. Taxonomy (NCBI): domain Eukaryota; kingdom Metazoa; phylum Arthropoda; class Malacostraca; order Decapoda; family Penaeidae; genus Penaeus; species Penaeus vannamei. Next base: position 38,783 of record NW_020870628.1, read on the forward strand.
ATAATGATAATAATGATAGGGATGAGCAACTTTCTTCGTATCGGAAAATACCTGATTTTATGACATGACTTGCTAGCCCGGCCTTGAAAATCTGCCTTTCGGTTTACCAGAGTGTATCTTGTTCACATCGTCTGGATACGAAAACATATGACCAATTGTTTAAATAAAAACACCCGTAAAGAGAAAACAAACAGAATTGGAATTAAGCGCATCTCGTAAAAAAATAAAAATGAATAAATAGATAAATAGAATAAAAATTAGTACCGCATACTGCCTTCATATATTGATTATGAATCCCTATGAAAAGAAGAAAATAGAAGGAGGAGGAGGTGAGAGAGAAGAAGAAGAAGAAGAAGAAGAAGAAGAAGAAGAAGAAGAAGAAGAAGAAGAAGAAGAAAGAAGAAGAAGAAGAAGAAAAGAGAAGAAGAAAAGAAGAAGAAATAGAAGTAGAAAGAAGAAATAGTGGGGGGAAGGAAGGGGAAAGAGAAAGAGAAGTAGAAGGAGAAAAAGAAAAATAGAAGAAAAAAAAAAAACTTAAAACACAGGCGCCCGATTCGACGCCTCTCCGACATTTCATAAAATCCTTGTAAGTACACGAGTGTCTCCTCGACGCACTCGCTCTATCTCGAGGGCGATCTCGGAGGAAGAGAACGGGAAACACTGCAACGGGCTTAAGAACGTGGAACTCGGGGGGGTGGGTGGTGGGGAGGGGAAGGGGGCAGCGAACTGAACGAGTTGACGTGTTGTTGGTGGGTTTTGTTGTGGGAGTGTGGTTGTGTTGGGGGTGCAGTGTGGTTGTGGTGTGGGATTGTGGTTGTGGGTGCGGGTGTAGGATTAAGGATGTGGTGTTTGATTGTGGTTGTGGATTTGGATTGTGGTGTGGGGTGATTGTGGGTGCGGGTGTGGCTTAAGGATGTGGGGTTTGATGCGGTTGTGGATTTGGAGATTGTGGTTGGGTGTGGTTGTGGTGTGGATGTGTGATTGTGTACGTTTGTGTGTGTGTGTGTGTTGCGTGTTTGGTGTGTGTGCGTGTGTGTGTGTGTGTGTGTGTGTTGTGTGTGTGTGTGTGTGTGTGTGTGTGTGTGTGTGTGTGTGTGTGTGGTATTTTTTATGTGTGTATGATTCTCTTTGGTACAATTAGATCCTTGCAGGTTTTACTTATACCTACATTTGTTCAGATATACAATTACCAAAAATAAATGTGAGTTTAATGTAATCTTACTCAACATAATCTTGTGTACTTATCCCGACACCAACACCTTAAGATGATACACACAAACACAAACATACCCACTCATCCACTAGCTCACTCACTCGCCCAGTCGTCCATTTGATATTTGTTCAAAAAAAAAAAAAAAAAAAAAAAAAAAATAAAAAAAAAAAAAAAAATAAATAATATATATATATATATATATATATATATATATATATATATATATATATATATATATATATATATATATATATATATTGCATTGGACTGTAACCGAAGTATCATTTTGTCTTAAAACAACACAGGTATAATTACTTTGGAAAGAAAAATCGTGGTCTAGCGCCTTGAACAGCAGTTGGACCATTTGTAGTTAATTAACTGTAGGAAAAATCCATGTGCACTTGAGTGTGAATGTATTGCTGGCGTTAGTCAAATGTCAGTCTCAAAAAGTATACACACACGCACATGCACGCACATACACATACATACACATTATATACATATATATATATATATATATATTATATATATAGTATATATATATATATATTATATTATATATGTATAATAAGATATAATATAATATGATATAAATGTAGGATATTTCGGCTTCTAGTATACCTCATGAATTCTAAATACATTTAGAGTAAGAAGGAATAAGCACAAAGAATTAAAACTTTTTGATAATGAAGTATTGTTTCGAGTTATTGTCCTCTCGCCTTAAAAGATAGATAAATGAATGAAAATTAATCAATAGATAAAGGTTATAGAATTGGAGGTTCTTTGACTTACTGAATAGGATATACCATACTTTATCGAACATATATTTTGCCTGGAGGTTCTTTGAGTTAATGAAAAGGATATACCACACTATATAGAACTTCATATATTTTTGCTTTTTTAGATAAGTTACATTTGAATTTTTTAAGTGCTGCACTTTCGCTAAGGTGGGTATCAATCTCTGTCAAAAGCAGATTAATGCATCCAAATTCTCTTCATCTTAAAACTCTAAAAGTCTTATTAAGTTTAAATGTCCTGTGCCAGGTATACTTTTATTTATCTATATCAGTGGTTAATGGTTAATTCGAACTTATTTATCTACGTCATGGCTGTCAAATATAATCCAGCCTTATATTTTATTAGATTTGTGTGGGTATATCTGTCAAGAATGAGAACCGCATACAGAGAACATAAATCTTATTTTGTAGGTCTTACTAAGATGCAATCGCCCCCCCCCCCACCTCCCCTCTTCACCCAAGCTCCACTTTTTTCAAGAGCTCTAAACACTCCGTAAATGTATGTTAACCGTTTTAAGTGCCCTCGGGGTTTACTTGAGTACCGCTGGGCTGGCGAGGATGTCTGTGAGAAATGCTCGGAAGTATTATGAGAGAAGGTCTAGGTTACACATCTAATACAGTAAACCTTATTACTGGCAGTTGGATTTATTATATTTAGTACACACGCGCGCGCACACTAACCCACACACACACACTCACTCACTCTCACACACACTCGCACTCACACGCACTCACAGTCACTCGGACACTTACATATATGTGTATCTGTGTATGTATGTCTTTTTTTTTTTTTTTTTTAGTAATTAGCCCATTAATTTAATAAGTGCATCGTTCCACCATGCAAAAGTAGAATGTATGTAAATACAAATATGTGTACGTCCAAGTAAGACTGAACCGCCTTCTGTAGGTTTAGGCCATGTACTGAGCCCAGGGTTCAGGCAGACGAACCGAGAACCCTTTAAGATGCATCGGAGTATGTCCGCGGTAGCTTTTTTTTTTTTTTTTTTTTTTTTTTTTTTTTTTTTTTTTTTAAGTGTGCGTCTTCACTTGGTCCCCCTCGAGCGGGCTGGAACGCGTCGAAGTTCTCGCGCGAGCTTCTCCTCGAGGGCGTTCGAGCCTTAACGCCCAGGCTCAGACCGGGATCCCTTTGGTGCCGAGGACGCTGAAGGAGTCGCGGTAGGGTTTGCCAGGTTGGGTTCCGAGGGCGCGTGTGATCTGCGGAGGGTTTCACGAAAGCAAGATCCGTCGCGAGGGTTTCATCGTGGGAGCTCGCCCGGAAGCAGGAATTTGGATACATGATTTTTTTTCTCAATGTTGTCGATGCCCTTAGAAGTAGGGGTGTATGTGCATGTATATTTATTTTTTTCTGACTTTCTTTTTCGTTTTGTCATTTTTTAAAACATTTAGAAGTGGTATATATATATATATTATATATATATATATATATATATATATATATATATATATATATATATATATATATATATATATATATATATATATATATGTGTGGTGTGTGTGTGTGTGGTGTGTGTGTATATATATATATATATATATATATATATATATATATATATATATATATATATACATGCATACATACATACATACATATGCATACATACATACATACATACATACATACATACATACATACATACATACATACATACATACATATATACGTATATATGTACATAAAATATAAATGTATATATGCATATATATATGCACACACACACACACACGCACACGCGCGCGCACACACACACAGGTATATATATATGCACTTTCCCGTGTTTTCGATACACTTAGAAGAAGTTTAGAATTTTACCCTAGTATTTCTTCTTCTTTACTTTTTTTTTTTTGAGAAATGGGAGGCTTCCCTAATCACCTCTCGGATTGACGTTGGCTTCTTCCTCACCAGATCAGGATTATGAGGTATCCCTTGGACCGTAGTCTCTGGGAACGGCAAGGCTCGGCAAGGTGCTCGGAAAGAGTGAGGTGAGCTCAAGTGCACTCACAGATGGCACGCGTAGATTTGAGAGATGTGTCGCAGTCTTGTCTGTTCTCACGTCCCCCTCCCCTCCCCCTCCCCCTCACGACATGTCTGGGGTCACGTCGGTTAATGAGGATAGGAGAGCGTAGAGCTGTGGTTTTGTTCATAGGCACAGTACTTGTTCAGTGAGCACTTGTTCTGTTAGTAGTTTATGTGTCCTTTTTTCCACGTCCTAGAGAGAGAAGACAGACACAGTATGTGAAGTTTGAGTAGCAACCGTACAAAGAAAAGTAAAAACAAACTAACAACTGTATATATTTATTTTCTCGTTTCGTGAATCACTGTCCCAGGTAGTTGCGAGAAATCACCAGCGCATCCAATTCCTCCCGATAGGAAACTGGGTGATTGGCCTCCAAAATATTCACCCATTTTCACGAGAGTAGCATAGCGAGTCCTCTGCAGTCACGTGCTTCTACACTAGTCATGTCTCGTCCAAGTGATGTATTAAGAGGTCTCGTGACTGATTGACATTGACATCGTTTTGTTTGCGATTTGTGAGCAATTGAGAAAGTCTTGGATTTTGTGTTTTACTTTCTTTCTTCTTTTTTTTCCTTCCTTCTTCTTCTTTCCTTCTTCTTCTCTTCCTTCTTCTTCTTCTTTTCTTTCTTCTTCTTCTTCTTCTTCTTCTTCTCCTTCTTCCTCTTCTTCTCTCCTTCTTCTTCTTCTTCTTTGCACTTTCATCCTTAGTGATAGTAATGGTGCCTGTGGTAATGGTTATAGTAATAGTGATTATGATTATTAATATCATTATTGTTATTGTTGTCATTATCATAACCTTTATCGTTATTATGACATGATGGTAGCAATAGTGATGGTGATGATGATGATAGTAAAGATTAAGATGAAGATGGTGATGACAGTAGTAGCAGTAATAGTAGTAGTGATAGCAGTATCAGCAGCATTAATTGTCCTAGTTATGATAATGTTTATGATAATGATAATAGTAATAATTTTAATAATGATAATAATTCGCAATAAATCATTGATGATTGATGACAGATAATGATAATAAGAATTATAATGATAATGATAGTAATGATAGTAATGACAATGATAATAGTAATGATAGTGATTTTAGTAATTTTGATAGCAATTGTAATAAAAAATGATGATGATAATGATTTTACAATTAACAGTGGCAATTATAAGTATTGTAATAAATATGATACTGATAAAAAAAATGATGATTACAAAGATGTAGTGATTCTTCTGATAAAATGATATGGATATTAACAGAAATGATGTACATAATGATAGTAATTAAAAACAGTAAGAACAATACAAACAACAGAACAGACGGGTAATATATTAAACCCCCCCCTTACACACACATACTATATATATATATATATATATATATATATATATATATATATATATATATATTGTGGCTGTGTGTATGCATATATATACACAGTATATACTAAATTTTGCTTTGTGGGACTAGTTTTAGCCATGCTTTTCCTGTCGAAAATGGAATTGGAAAAGACGGCCTCAGTGCATCAACAGCGAGAGTCCGATAACACACACGCATTATGTTTCACAGAGAGAGAGAGAGAGAGAGAGAGAGAGAGAGAGAGAGAGAGAGAGAGAGAAGAGAGAGAGAGAGAGAGAGAGAGAGAGACGAAACGAGACAAGGCGAACTGAGACGTGACATGACAGACGTGACTCGGCAAACAACACAGAAAAGAAAAAGAGATGAGGCAGGAGAAAATAAGAAAAAAAGGCAGGAGAAAAGAGAAAAAAATGTGGCAGGAGAGGAAGAGATTGGCAGCTGCTGGAGAGCGGGAGAATTGAGTACAATGAGATTTTTTTGAATTGTTATATTGGTAAATGGCATATTTGTAGGCCTTTTTTTCTTTTTTTTATAGAATCATATTTGAAAATTTTCTTGAATTACTCATTGTGTTCATTCTTGTATGACAAAAGATAACAATGATAATTACGATTGTTATGGTACCAGTCTTAACTAGACATTACTCAGCGTGCAAACCTTCGCCATTGCAAAAAAAAAAAAAAAAAAAAAAAAAAAAAAAAAAAAAAAAAACATTGTTAAAGGATATACGCACGCTCTTGTCGGTGAATTTACTGGCATTGTCTCCATTTCTTCTGCGTGTGGGAGGAACACAGCTGCCTAAAGTTCCAGGAGAATCATGGCCCGTGTAGAATAAGGAAAGAAGTTGATGTAGATTCCGCGCTAGGACGAATGAAGAGAAAGAAAGGAGGTCCGAGAGAGCGAGAGAGAGACGAGAGCGAGAGAGAGCGAGAACGAGAGCCGAGAGAGAGTTGTAACTAGGTTCCGCCTTGTTGCTGTTTCCTTGGCGTTGTCGTTTGTTTTGGTCCACGTTCGTTTCTCAACTGTTCTTCCGTTGGGTCATTCATCTATTCGTCTGTTCTTTAAATTGATGGATTAATAGAGAAATGGGTGAATTAGTTTGTTTATTCGTTTGTTCACTCGCGCAGTTGAGAGATTGAGAGAGAGAGAGGGAGAGGGAGAGAATTGGGGGAGGAAATACACCCGTTTTTTTCCTATTCTTTGGTCATTAAGAGTTCATTTTCTCTCAGTAGGTTTGTGAGGTCAAAGGGACATTTAAAGGGAAGCGTCCGAATCGGCGCCAGTTCGAATAAACAAGTGATAAAGGGAGTTTCTATTTTGCCTTTGCCCTCCGCTCATCGAAGTTCTCTTTCAGACATTTTTTGCGATAGGTTTTAGTTGTTTTATTGTTATCCCTTGTGCCAAAACTCAGTGTCTGATCAGTAAAAGAATAGAGATGTAAGAATGCGAATAAAGATGGATTTAAAAATACCAGAAATCTCAAAAAGCCAATAATTCAGTGACGTGGTTCTTGCAAAAAAAATCTTGGATTAAGTCTAACAATACGCAACCAGGGAATTTAACCTTACAAGACTATTCTGAAATGCTGGCTAGTAGAGTTCACTGTCACAGGTAGAGTTCACTATCACAAGAGGAGTCATGAAAGGGAAGTCGACCCCTTCTTCAGGATCTTAGTCGAAAAATGTGTGAATGAGAAGGAAATATTCGACAGTGCAAGAATTCTGCGTAACACAGGCTTATATCCTCGTCAGGAATTTGATAAGGACATAACCCGTCATTGAATTTTTTTCTTCATTATATTATTCATTCCCATTTATACATTTTCGTACTTATCAACCAACCGAGGAAGTGCTTAAATGCCTTAAATCCCCTCCCCCCCCTTTCAAAACTGATACTCTTAATATTTGTGGTTGTGGGGGGGGGGGGCTGCTTCAGAGTCACGGCTTGGAAATTTATAGTGATTTTTGTATTTATTGATTCGAGATTGAAGATGGGAATATTTTTGTGGAGGAAAAAATATGGGATTTTTTGTATCTATCTTGTGCTAGGTATGTCTGTTTTTTTTCTTTTCTTTTTTTATTTTCTTTTTTAATGACAGATGAGTGTTCTGTCTACGGGGGACGATTTGAGGTTATAGGCGTTGGGGCCTCTTTACGTACATTTTCTTTGAATATTTGATGAATTTTGTTATCGTGTTGTTGTGCTACGTATTCAGCTATATGTATCCCCCCCCCCTTATTTCAAGGTCATGTACTGCGCAAGGTAATTTCTCAGGTTTTAATTTATACTAGTGTATGTGTGTGCGCGTGCGTTTGTTCGTGTTTGTGTGTTTGTTTATGTGTAAGCGTGCGTGCGTGTGCGTGTGTATATGTGTGTATGTGTGTACAAGCAAAAATAGTTTATAATAAGATGAATGTGTTGGATTGCTGTAATTGGGTAATTTAACGATTGATCTGACATGACTTGATTAGACACCCTCCCCGCTGCCAATACTCTGAGATAATTATGGTGAAATATCAGCTGTAATTACATTGTTATTAATGGGTCAGCAAGACTAATACTGTTCGTTTCATGTGTTGATTAGGATTAAAGTGGTTTGCAAACCATTTATCTTCATTCGTCGAAAGCAAAACACGAAAAAAAACAGCAAAGTTGAAACACGAAATACTGTGACTATTTACGAAGTTAGATCACCGAGAAAATTACTCATGAAGCCGTTTCGTAAAATGAGTTACCATCGAAATAAAATAGTTACGAATTATCCATGCAGGAGATATGGTTACTCACCCATATACTTTTTCGCTTTTGAACTCACTCCAAGCAAGGCAATGATCACAACGAAATCTAAAAAGACAAAGAAAAAAATACGACTCCAAGGTGAAACAACAATCACCAAACAGCCCATATTAAACACCTGTTTTATTTTCGTTTCAGTACCGTCCATAGTGGTTCACAACGGATCAAGCAGCACGCCAGGCAGCCCCAGCATGGAGCGCCCCTCCAGATCACTGCGCCAGCACCGCACCCTCTCAAAGCAGGTGGGTTGGTGGGTCTGTCCTTTTGTGAGGTGGGTCTGTCCGTTTTGTGAGGTGGGTCCTTTTCGTTTGTGAGGTGGGTCTGTTCGTTTGTGAGGTGGGTCTTCCGTTTGGTGAGGTGGGTTGTTCGTTTGTTAGGTGGATTTGTCCTGTTTTGGTTAGGTGGCTCTGTCCGTTTTGTTTGGTGGGTCTGTCCGTTTTGTGAGGTGGGTCTGTCCGTTTTGTTTGGTGGGTCTGTCCGTTTTGTTTGGTGGGTCTGTCTGTTTTGTTAGGTGGGTCTGTCTGTTTTGTTAGGTGGATCTGTCCATTTTGTTAGGTGGGTCTGTCCGTTTGTGAGGTGGGTCTGTCCGTTTGTGAGGTGGGTCTGTCCGTTTGTGAGGTGGGTTCTGTTTTTTTGTGAGGTGGGTCTGTCCGTTTTGTTAGGTGGGTCTGTCCCTTTCTGAGGTGGGTCTGTCCGTTTTGGTAGGTGGGTCTGTCCGTTTCTGTGGTGGGTCTGTCCGTTTTGTCAGGTGGGTCTGTCCGTTTTGTTAGGTGGGTCTGTCCGTTTCTGAGGTGGGTCTGTCCGTTTGTGAGGTGGGTTTGTCCGTTTTGTTGGGTGGGTCTGTCCGTTTCTGAGGTGAGTCTCCGTTTTGTTAGGTGGGTCTGTCCGTTTGTGAGATGGATCTGTCCGATTCTCAGGTGGGTTTGTCCGTTTTTGAGGTGGGTTTTTGTTAGGTGGGTCTGTCCGTTTGTAGGTGGGTCTGTCCGTTTCTGAGGTGATGCTATTATCTTTTCTTAAATTACATTGAAAGGAAACCCTTTTCACTAAAACGAAGCAGGTTTTGACTGCACACACAATCCGAGAATATAAACATGGCATAGGAAACCAAAACGCACGAACAAAGCACAAAGTTTTTCTTCTGAAGGTTGGTTCCATTCTAGATGTGTAATGTGAATGTGCAGTGTGTTACATATTATTATTGTTGATTGTTTTAACACGGGGCTTTAAGTTTGCAAATATTCAAAATGTTTCTGTTACTAATCTTTATGTAGAAAAAGGTATGGGTGAGAAGAAATACCTTCACAGAGCAAGATATTTATTTGAATGGTTTCAGTGATATCATCTTCAGAAATTATTTCTAAGAAAGATGGTCATTGAAATCGGTTAAGTTAGGGTCACACTTGTCTTCTCTGCCATGGAATCCCAAGACAGCCTCGCCAAAATCTGGTCAGCTACGTTTTTTTTTGTCAGCTGACCTGATTTCGGCGAGGCTGTGGAGGGATTCCAGGACAGAGGTTAGTGTGACCCAAGATTTGTTGAATGCACCTCTTGTGTTGTGGAGATAATCTCATTCATATAATTTTTTTCCGATTGTAATGGACAGTATTCTAAGAATCCGAACGCCCATGACGTCTGTTCCTTTTGTAATGTTGATAATTGTTACTAATATGATGTCAAATGAAGTTTATAATTCCAGGTAACGATTGAGTGCAATATTGGTTGTGAATGATGTTTTTTTTTATTTTTTTTTTTTTTTTTACGCAGACGCGCACACACGCACACGCACGCACGTACCCCCCCCCCCACACACACACACACGCACACCAGCATTAACACTAACACAGTGGCATAGCACGTGCTCAATCCCATTAAGATTTTTAATTCGTTTTTTAATAGTTGAACAACACAATGACTTCCATAGGTCGTTGGCACAAAAGTAAACAATTCAGTCATGCAAGGGCTCGAGAAAGCCGTAACGGTCCACCACGGCTTCGCTTTAATAGTTCCAGGTTCCACTTGAAAACCCTGGCTTCGTTTCTGCACATATATACGTACGCATACACGCACGTACAGCGAAGGACAAAAATGATATGTCACGAAATGAAGCTCTGAATCTGTCTTACCCTATACGGAAAGTGTGGTGTTCAACGAAGGTTCGAAAGCGGGATTCGAAACAGGTTTGATAAGAATATTGACCGCGAATGTACAGAGATGAACGCATGGCTTCATTTATGTGTACACGCGCAAGGTCTGTATAAGTACTTACATTTAGACCTTGTACACGCGTGCCTACACACGAAGAAGTGTCGAAAGTATATTTGAAAAGGGATGGGGTGTGGGAGGGTATGCAATCGTTATTCTTCTACCCCCCCCCCAAAAAAAAAAAAAAAAAAGTATATTTGATGAAATAAGCCAGGTAAACATGATAAAGTTGTTGCTAAAGTTATTTGTAGTAACCAGCTGTCAAATTATATTGACATCGTGGGCATATATTTTCTTCTAGCATCTCCGCCAAGCCAACTAGCATTATTAATTTTCTAGAGGTTAGTGATGGGTGTTTGCTTCATAGGCACATTTATGACTGTCCCAACCGTTCTACCTTCTTGCTAAATGGCCACGTGATTGTAAATTTAATGGCGTATAAATTTGAGAAAAGTTGATTCTGTGTTAGTTATGACCCTCTCGAAAAATCTTAACACAAAAACGAAAGACGTTTTGAGACTTAACACAAAAAACAAAGACGTTTTAGAGACTCAGCAAGACGAGTTTTAATGGAAAAGAAAATAATAGAGAGAGCAAGACTTTGATCACGGGATATCAGCGTTGAAGTTATTTATATTCTTCATTAAATGGCCAGGGAATTGAGATATGCTTGCACAGAGCGCCCGGCATCATTTTACTAGTTACTGATTTGAAAAAAGTAACGCGTTTATGTGTGGAGAAAGGAAATTGAAAAAAAGAGGAGCGCAATCTTCAGATTTTGAAATCGCGTTCGTTCTTTTTTTATGTCGATCTTA
>NW_020870628.1:55000-60000 GCF_003789085.1 Penaeus vannamei
TATTTTTTTTTTTACTTCCTTCTCTTACTTCTTATTATTTATTATATTATTATATATAGTATTATTGCAATTAAATTATTATTATCATTATTATCTATTATTATTATATTATTATTATTTTATTATTATTATTATTAGTTATTATTATTATTATTGACATTATTGTTTTTTATGTTTATTTCTGTTGTTATTGCTGGTTTATCTATATTAATTATTATTTCTATTATTTTGTTATTATGATTATGCGTTATTCATCAATTCATTATTCACTGTTCATAATTATTATTTTATATACCGTAGGAGTAGGAGGCATAGTACAGTCATATTTATTCATTTTGTTTATCATTATTATTTTCATGTGTCATTATCAATACCTATTATTAGATTATAATCTTCTTTTGTATATTGCTTTTTATCAATTATCAATGACAATGTTATTACAATTATTAACATTATTATTTTTTTTTTTCATTATTCATTATTGTTATTATTATTCGTTATTAACTATTATTATCATTCATGTATTCAATATTAATTTATATATTCATTATCTATATATCATATTATTGTCTTTAGTGTATTGCTTTCTGTAATTATATATTATTATTGCTATTGTTATAGTTTGTTTATTGATAGTATTTATTGTTATTATTATTATTATTATTATATTATTATTATATTATTATTATTATATTATTATTATTATTATTATTATTATATATTAGTAGTATTATGTATTATTATATTAATTAGTAGTATAATTTATTAGTAGTAGTAAATATGAATATGATTAATGATGATAATGATAATAATTATTAATATTTCTTATCGATTATTATTATTTTTATTTATTATTTATTATTATTATTAATTATTATTATTAGTTAATTAATTATTATATTATTGTGTTATTATCTATTATGATTATTATTATTATGATGATGATGATTATTATTATTATTGCTTGTTATTGTTATTTATTCATCTCATTTTTATTATTTTATTATTATTTAATATTGTAATTATTATTATCATTATCATTATTGTTTATGATTATTATGTATTTGTTTATTTTATTTGTTATTGTTGTAGTATAATGATTATATTATTGTTAACCATTATGATGATTAATCTTAATTTATTTTTTATTATTGTTATTGTTATTATCCTTATTTTTATTGGTGTCATCATTATTATTGTTATTATTAATGATATTGTTATTGTTATTATTACTGTATTATTATTAATATTATCATTATTATTATTATTATTATTATTATTATTATTATTATTAATGTTTTTATTATTACTATTATTATTTTTGTTTTTATTATTATCATTGTTGTTGTTATTGTTATTGTAGTTATTATAATTATCATCATTATTGTTATTATTTTTATTATAATTATTATTATGTTAGTTTTATTATTATTATGATGATGATATGTATTGTTATTTATTATTATTATTTTATTATTATTGTTATTATTACTATTATCAATTATTATTATTTATTATTCATTATTATTGTTTATGTGTTGTTGTTATTGTTGTTGTTGTTGTTATTATTATTATATTGTTGTTATCATCATCATTATCTTTATTGTTACTTTTATTGTTATTTTGTTATTTTTGAAAATATTGGTTCTCATTCATATCTTTCCACATTTGTCAATATGAATACAGTTCAACAGTAATGATGGTAATAATGTTGATAATAATGATGATAATGATAGTGTTAATGATGACAATAATGATAATGATTATGATAAGAGTAATGATGTTCATGACAATGATAATAATAATGATAGTGATATCATTTTTATCATTATTGTTATCATTAATTCAGTATTATTCCTATTGTTGATATTATTTTTGTTATTATTATTATTATTTTTTTGATGCTGATGATGTTATCATGATCATCATTATCATTGCTTTGCTGTTATTATACATTTCATTAGCAAGTTTACTATGTTCATCTTATTAGTTGTAGACTTCTTGTATTATATGAATGATATTACTTTTAATATTATTTGGATTGACGAACAACAAGAAGCTGTACTTTCGATACACTTATTTGTTATTTGAGGACGTAATTCACAACTTTTTCATCCTTGGCTTTATTCACTTTGTTAATGTTAATTTCATATATGTTGTGAATATTACTAATAGGTGAAGAATTTCTAAAGAAGATTGTGAGTTGAATAGATGAAATATAATGCATATTAATCTTTTTTAGGTTTAATATAGTTCTTGATTGTCTTTAAACATGTGATGGTTAGGTTTATAGTCTTGCCAGAGGTATGGTTATTGTTAGCAAAGCAAATAGTAATTGCAGGTCATAGAGTTCAATCTAAATGACAGTTTAGTGCAGCTTAATAAGATGTTTTATTATTGTTATTTTTTTTCTTTTGTATAGCATCATGGAGGGAAGCTAAAACTCTTGCAACGAAGCCATGCCATGCGCGAAGACACATCACCACCACCAGAGATTCTGGAGCCTGCACCCCCCTCACCCCACTGTAACAGCCACTCAAGCAGTGGGGGTAGCAATACCCTCACTGTGACCTCGGGTGGTGGCAACAGGAGGCGACTGAAGCATCAGGGTTCCTCACAGGGGTCCTTTGATGGGTCCTCGCCCTGTCTGTCGCGAGGTCAGTCTAGTTTGTCTTTGTGAGTGTGCATGCTCATGTGTATGTGTGGGGGTTCAGTGAGATACTTTTTGTATGGTTTATTTGGTAAGAGGGGAAATTTCTTTTTTGGATTGCAAGTTTATTATATTCGATTTCCTCAAATGAAAGGGAAACAAGGTTGTTAAGAGGAAGAATTGCTAGTGTTACATTATTTTTTGCTGCATATTCCATGTTTTTGATATTCTGCCTGGCTAAGTCTTTTACACATTAAATAGCAAATTCCTTGTGGCATTTGCTAAAATGTTTAAGAAAATTGATTCTTGGCCAGAGAACTATTGAAGAAAAAAAGGAAAAATGGAAATTCTTGGCCACTTAAACAGAAAAAAAATTTAGAGAAATACAATTATAAATATTTATTGTATTTTCTATATGTAATTATGTTAATGATAGGAATATATGATATGATTATGAAAAAATATAACTGATAATGGCAGCAATACTTATTGCAATATTCCTCATGAAATCAAGTTAGTAGACTAGTAGCAAACATAAAATCAAATAGGTGAACTAGGGCCCAAAAATCGTTTCAAAATAGATAAGGAAACAGCACTTGTAGTTGAAAATGGAAGAACATAACCTTAGACTTTTGTTCGTACTGGCATAAATCATAAATATTTAAGTACAGTGAAGTAGAATAACAATGAATGATAATTTGTGAGGGTTTAGATTGATTCAACACATATATAAGTGAAGTTCTTTGTGGCAGATAATTAACATGTTGGGAAGATGGATCACATTTTTATGATGTTGAATTTTTACGTATGAATTTTGAAGACTCTCTGATGTGAAAAAAAATTCTGGTAAATGTAAAGAACTCTTCATTAGTATTGTCTTGCTAAAAGTCACATCCTTTGGAGTGTTAATTACTGTTTTTGCATGTGATGTAGCTTTGAAAACCATATTTCTAAAAAAAATCCATATTATTGATAGATGATAAGTTAGTTTTTTCTAACTGAAGAGTTCTTAGTATAGTGTTGGGATATCATTTTAGGGTATTATTAGCTTAATGGATGTCAAAATGCTATTCTTCCTTTGACATTTTTTAAGTACCAAGATAATCCTTGAATGAGGATGTGAAACACGTAAAAAGCAGATTGTGCTAGGTAACAAAAGGGATGGCAACACAGATTGTAAAAAATACATGTAAGCAAAAAAATTCATTTCTGTTTTCAATGAAGAAATGTTTTAGGAATGGTATGCTTCACAGAGTTTTACTTATATGAAATTTGTATGAAAAAATGAGAGTTGGGAATTAATTTTAGTATGGTTCCTAATTCACTTTTATCCGTAATGAGTCTATTTATTTTTACATTTTTACAAGATCTATATAAAGAATTTATATTACAATTTGTTTCTGAGATAAATAATTCAAAGCATTATTTTCTAGCTCTTCCAGAATCTCTGTCAGCAAAAAAATTTCTAAACCTGTAAATGTCCACAACCATCACTGATTCCATATCCTCTTGTTATCAGATTCGTCAATGGAATATACAGACAGCAGTGGTGTCGACTTGCAGCAGTTCATCATCCAGACACTTCACAAGAACCAAAAGGACCGCATGATGCTACTCAAGATCGAGCATGAGCTGGTCAATCTTGTGAAGGATACCAAGTAAGTACAGTGGGTAGTAAAAAGTTGCCTAAAAAAAGGAAAAAGTTATGTTTGCTTTGATCTCTGGAAAGAAGTATGGATTTTATCATATGGTTAGTTTTGATGTGAATGTTTTTTGGATATAGAGATATGTATTATCCCTTTTACTTGCCAGTAACAGGGCATGTGTTTTTGGCATGCCCTCTCCTTCTTCCTCTGTGTCTCCTTGTCCTTCTCCTCCTTTGTCTTTCCCTTCCCCTTCCCCTTCCCCTTCCTCTTCCTCTTCCTCTTCCTGTTTCATATTCTCTTTTTCCTTCTGTTTCTTTTTCCTCTCCTTTTCCTCTTTCCTCTCCTTTTCCATTTCCTCCCCTTCCTTCTCTTTCTCTCCCTTTTTTTTCCTCTTCTATTTTTTTACTGTCTCTTTCTCTTTCCTTTCTTCTCTCCTCTCTCACTCTCTCCCTCTCCATCTCCTTCTCATCCATTTTCTACTTTTTTCACGTCTTTCTTGTCCTCTTTCTCCCCATTTTCCTTCACTTTCTTCTCCTTTTCCTTTTACTTTTACTTTACCTCTTCCTCTTCCTTTTCCCTCTACCTCTCTGTCAGTTTCTCCCTCTCCTTCTCATTTTCATTCAATTCTTACTCTTTCTAATTCACTTTCCTCCCTGTGCATTTCAACTTCTTGATTTTCCATAACTTCTCACATCCCTTCTCCC
>NW_020870628.1:82500-85000 GCF_003789085.1 Penaeus vannamei
ACTGTAATTTTAATTAATAGTTTTTACTGATTTTATAATCAATATTTTCATATTTTGATATGACAGTTTAAAAACAATTTTATAGTTATCTAGAAGCATTTTTAAGAATTATGAATTACATATAGTTGTATGATTATCATTATATTTTATGTTATATACATTTGTTGTACTTCAAGGCCCGTATTATATTTCACTATATTATAAGTTAGGGTATATCATGGATGGTGTTTATTAGTTTGAACCAGTAATACATTTTGATGTTTATAGTGATTTCTTATGAATAGTTATATCTCATATAGAATGAGAGAATACCAAAGGTTCTCACATTATATAATCAATTTCATAAGAAAGAAAATCAGATTGTTTGGTAAAAGCACGATATACAATTTGTTTTGTGAAGTTATGGTTTTTGAAAGTGTGGATTCTGTGGGGAGAGTGTCATATTCTTCTTGAAAACTAATAACTAAGAAAGATTACTTAGATTTTTTTAAAGTCATTACATTATAGGCATTGTACAAGTTATTTGTTCCTGTTTGGGTGCACATTGGCTCAATGGGCTATGGTGCCTGAGTGCTAATCTAGTGTTCAAGAGTTCAAGCTTTTCTGGTGCTGTGAGTGATTAGGACACCAACTGTTCCTAGCACACAAGGGAAAATGACTACATATAGAATTTGCAGGTCGAGTTTATGTGTCATTTGATGTGGGCCCACCTTTGTTTTGTTTTTTGTTTTTGTTTGTTGGTTCCAATACATTCACTACCTAATGTATAAGGAAGAGTTAATAGTAAAGTATATAACTATTGTGAATGGTCAGAATATTATCTGTGACTGACACTATACATCTCTATACAAACCAGGTATTTGGATAAGCATGATAGAGTCTTGGCTGTTTGGGTTAAATAGACTGTAGTACAAAATGTTGATATAAGAAAGAGAATTCTGATTATAATGATGTATAATGAATTTCATTCACTCCCATTTTTTATTCTAAATCTTTTAGAAATTTAAAGGAAATTTGAATTTTTATACATAGGTGATCTTTTTGTAAATACAAAAAGTAAGTTCTTTTAACTTTTAATAAGGCTGATGTATGTGTATGTCAATTCTGGTGGGGAAAATTCAGAAGTTGAGTCTCTGCAGGTTGTTTAGGGGGAAGTTTAGGAGTAACGCAACAATCAGCCGTCTCCCCTGCTTCCTCCCATGACCTCCCTCCTTCAACGTCGTCTAGTGTTTGTAGTCCACCAAGTAAACAGCCAAGTCATCAGCAGAGCTCACCAGAACCTCCTCAACACAGTAAGTTTGATTTACATGTGTGTGTGTGTGTGTGTGTGTGTGTGTGTGTGTGTGTGTGTGTGTGTGTGTGTGTGTGTGTGTGTGTGTGTGTGTGTGTGTGTGTGTGTGTGTGTGTGTGTGTGTGTGTGTGTGCGCGCGCACGCGCACATATATCTTGTTTTTGTATGTGCTTAAGAATATGTGCTTATGTATGCATCTGTATATTTGTATAAATTAATTAAAGAGAATTAAAGATGCTATCACATGAATGATAACATGTTAAGAAACATGGTATGATGATTACATGCATATATATACTGCCATTCTTATTTTAAGATTTTACCCACAAACAGGTGTGGTCACTTGTGTAACATCAACAAGTGGAGAAGTAAGAGAGTCAGAGACTAACAGTGATACAGGTAATGGAAGTACGGGTGAAGTCATCCAGCAACCTCCTCAGATGATCTATCCACAGTATTATCAACATTCACAGCTAGATACAAGAACATTCTCACAGGTGAAGTTCAGAGAATCTTTGTTAATGATATTAATTTTGGATATATGAACAGATGCACATGCATACACACACTCTTACACTCCCATGCACAGACACATGCATGCATGTAAACACGCACACATGCACATACACATACACATACACATACACATACACATACATATACACACACATATATATATATATATATATATATATATATATAATATATATATATATATATATATATATATATATATACATATACATATACAATACACACACACACACACACACACACACACACACACACACACACACACACACACACACACACACACACACACACCACACACACACACACACACACACACACACACACACACACACACACACACATACACACACACACACACACATACACACACACACACACACACACACACACACACACACACACACACACACACACACACACACACACACACACACACACACACACACACACACACACACACACACACACACACACACACACACACATACACACACACCACACACACACACACACACACACACACACACACACACACACACACACACACACACACACACACACACACACAAACAAATAATGATATATATATATATATATATATATATATATATATATATACATATATACATATATACATTTATACATTTATATAAGTACTACTCTTGATCATCTTCA
>NW_020870628.1:90000-95000 GCF_003789085.1 Penaeus vannamei
AGTGAAGCTACAAAGGAGTCAACCTCAAGAGTCTATAAAAATCCCAAGAAACTGGCTGTGGATGTCAGATATTCTGCTTTCTTCCTTTCAAGATTTGTTACATATGAAGGCTTTTACATAAGCCAAAGCTGTCTGGAGACTCAGCTGAAACATTGATACCAAACAATCAAACAGCACCTTGAATGGACTTCAGACATTGAAAAATGTAGGTATCAGGTGGTGAATGTTAAGTACAATGTATTATAATAATGTTATAAATTTTTAAGTAATGTAATCTTAAATCATATATTTTATAGTTCTGTATATCTGGTGCTTTTGAATTCTAATGGTATACTGATTGAGGTTTCCATACTTTTCCAGATTATTCTTTTGTTTTGGTTACCTGATGACTAGATTGGGTGTGCAAGATGGATGACTCCTAGACAGCAACAGTGAGGAAGAGAGAGCTTAAAGAGCACCATGTAACTTGTCCTGTGACATGAAATGAACCTTGGACTTTACCATCACTTGCGTGAATACTGTTGATTGGATGGTGATTCTTTTTTTCCTCAAGATGGTTTGGTAACTTCAGTGATGTGGGCCCAAACACTGGGAATAAACTGATAGATTAGCTTCATCTATGTTTTTTTTTTTTTTTTTTTTTTTTTTTTTTTGATAAAAGAAAAAAAATGCATTTTGCTAATCAGATATGTTTGACATCCAGGACCTAGGAAACAGGTACTGTGCTTACATAGAAAAAAAAATGTGTAAAATTGGAAACTGAAAGATCTTACACCATCTGCATCCCAACTTATTGGTCAGATTTATGGATTTCTTTCTCCACTTTTTAAGTTAGGGCAAACTGTCATTAAGAGAAAGGAGAGAAAAAAATAGATTTCATTTAGTCAGAAATAAAGTGAACAAGCATCAGATGTTGAAGTGACAGTAACAGTGTAACTAACTCTGGCATTGAAACCTTTTGTATGTCACCCACTTTATGCCCAAAGTTATACCCATAATCGAAAAGGAAATTATTTGCCTTATTCATGATATCCATCAGAGATGAACAGAGTGATAAATCATTGTGATAAATGTTTGGAAAGTGTGAATGAGAGTGAATAATTTTACAATACATATATGTAATGAATGTTTTGACATCACATCTTCAAGCAGACTTGCTAAGAAATATTATCCCCACTACTGAGGTTAGGTATGTATGAAATTTAGAATACACTTTGATTAAAAGATTTATGACAGAAATAACTTTTTTTTCTCTAAATCATCCTGTTGAGAGCTCCTTTATGCAATCAGCAAGACCATTTTACTGGAAAGGAGTGTCAAGCCATACCACATATATAAACTATTTTAACTGTTTTCTTGCCAAGGATTTCATGACTCCCTGTCAGTTTCAGCATTGTTTTAGTTTAGTTTAAATAAAAGTTATGATCTTTTGTAAGCTATTTTTAAATTTGTTTTAATTAGATGATTTCACATGAAAATACGATCATATTTTTTTTCTTTCTTTCTTTTTTCGATGTTACAGATTGAAGGCCAGGAGTCAGTTTCTTGACTTTTTTTAAATACATATTTCATATTTGTTTTATATATGTATATGTAGATTACCTGTTAAAGCAAACAAATTATTGTGCTGTCTTAAGTTATGACTCCCTGTCGTGTGGTTTACTACTTGTGCATTTCTCCTAATGGCAGGGCATCTATATTAAATATCCATGTTCCCCTTCAGTTTCTGTTTTGAAGGTAAAGATTTGCATTAAAAGCTAATTGTTACCAATTGTTTTTGAGCCCTAACATTGTCGTTATTGTTCTGTTGTTTTACTGCCATATAGTGCTGTAAACATTTTTGTGTTATAAAGCATTTCAGAAATACCTTTGGTAAGAGATAGAAAATGTATGACTAAAAATTTTTTGAATGCTTGACTAGATATTCATCTAGTATTCAGCTCTCACTTATTTTAAGAATTGATATCGAGTTTATGGTTTTTGTATTTTATCTAGGAATTTTTGTATTTTGGTCAGGAATTCTTTATCTTGTTGATGAATCTTTGCTATTACCATTTAATAATGGGAGCTTCATCTTTAAGTAAGTGATTCAATTGAATTTTTGGTATTGTCATATAGGGCAGTCATGATGCTAGGTTACAGTAATATGTGAAAGCTAGTGTTCATATACTTGTAAGCTTCATGTTTCTGATCAATTTAGTGGAATCAGGGTAGAGTTTACAGTATTGTGGGATTTTGAGTTAGATAGGTGGCATATGTTTTTGCTTTTATAAATAAGTATTATACTATTTAGAATTTGTAATAGAAAATTATTTGATATTTTAACTCTTATACAATTCTCCCAGCATTATTTTTTGTATCATGTGAATCATGCCTTTGTTATCTTTATGATCAAAAGTAGCACATACATGGCAATCTGTACTATCTGTTAGGATATTAACCATGTTAGTCATCTAGTGTTAAGTAAGATGGAAAGCTAACTCAGGTTAAGAGGTATTTATTTCTTAGAAAGGCATTTACTTATCTAGAAAATAAACAAAAGAAGATTGTGTGGTGCAAGAGGACTTTATTCAATCTGGCTAAGCTTGTCTTTAATAAAGAAATGTTATTTAAAATGGCCATTAATAAGATATGGTGACTTACCTATGAAGAATCCTATTTTCTTTCTTTTTTTATTAAAAATTAAATCAACATCAGTTGCTATAACATATGCTTAGCAGGCAATAGCTTTGGTAAAAATGCTTGAGTGAAATAGAATCTTTCCATGTATGATATTTGTCCTTTTAAAACCATCATATTACGGTTTTCACTGTGACAAATAATGGAAGGAGTTTGCCATTGCATAATGAGCGGAACTGGTTGCAGAGCACAGTTTATATCACTAATATTATAACTGTCTGGTGTAAGATGCCAAAATTCTTGAACTTTATAAAATTTTTAAACTTAGTGGGTTTATGATTACCAAATAAAGTAAAAAATTGGTTATAAGATTTATATTATTAAATGTGTAATGCTGTGTGACTCCTCAGTGGTTCAGACTCAGATTCTTGGAAGCGATGTTTACAGATGATGTTTTATGAATGTTCAGTTTGATTTTCAGTCTTATTGTTCTTATGTTTTCAACTCATGTCAGTGCCTGTTTATAGTATTTGGCATCTTCATTTGTAATTAGTCAGTCTTCTTTATAATTATAATGATAGACTGTTTATCCCCAGCACTGTTGAGTATGCAAAAACCAGGCACTCGGCACTAATAATATTTGTCTTGATAGCAATTCACCGTGTCAGGAATAGATAACTTTTTTTTTCTTTTTCTTTTTAATTTGAAATAGTAATCATGTATCGAAGCAATATTTTAGGAATCTATTAGTGTGTATGAAAATTGTATTTCTTTTATGGCCTGTAATATTTTAATAGTGTATTTGAGATCTGTATTTCTTTTTTTGGCCTCTAATTTTTAAGGATTAGAAGTTGTATATCCACACTCTCTATGACTTATCATGAATTTTTGATGTAGTGTGAAATGCATATTTGTCATGACTACTTTTTCAGATTTTGCATATACTAAACATACTTATTATCCACATAGTGCTGTGCATTGACATATTCAGCACAACACTGAAGAGTCTCTCTCTCTCTCTCTCTCTCTCTCTCTCTCTCTCTCTCTCTCTCTCTCTCTCTCTCTCTCTCTCTCTCTCATCTCTCTCTCTCTCTCTCTCTCTCTCTCTCTCTCTCTCTCTCTCTCTCTCTATCTCCCCTCTCTCTCTCTCCTCTCTCCCCTCTCTCTCCCACTCTCTCTCCCCCCCTTTCCCTCTCTCTCTCCCCCCTCTCTCTCCCTTCCTCTCTCTCTCCCCCCCTCTCTCTCCCCCCCCCTCTCTCTATCCCCCCCTCTCTCTCTCCCCCCTTCCCTTCTCTCTCCCCCCTTCCCTCTCTCTCCTCCCCCCCTTCCCTCTCTCCTCCTTCTCCCCCTTTCCTCTCTCTCTCCCCCCTTCCCTTCTCGTCTCTCCCCCCTTCCCCATCTCTCCCTCCCCTCCCTCCCTCCCCTCCTCTCTCTCTCTTCTCTCTCCTCTCTCTCTCTCCTCTCTCTCTCTCTTCTCTCTCTCTCTCCTCTCTCTCTCTCTCTCTCTCTCTCTCTCTCTCTCTCTCTCTCTTCTCTCTCTCTCTCTCTCTCTCCTCTCCCTCTCTCTCCCTCTCTCCTCCCTCCCTCCCTCCCTCCCTCCCTCCCTCTCTCTCTCTCTCTCTCTCTCTCTCTCCCTTTCTCTCTCCCTCTCTCTCTTTCTCTCTCCCTTTCTATCTCCTTCCTTCTCCCTCCCCTCTCTCCCTTCTCTCTCCCTCCTCTTCCCTTTCTCTCCCCTCCCTCCCTCCCTCCCCTCTTTCCCTCCCCCTCCCTCCCTGTAATTCTCTTTCCCTCCCTCCCTCTCCTCTCTCTTCCCTCCTCCTTCCCTTTCTCTCCCTTTCTCTCTCCCTCTCCTTCCCTTTCTCCCTTTCCCTCTCCCCTCCCTTTTCTCTCTTCCTCCCTCTCTCCTCCCCTCTCCCTCTCTCCCTCTCTCCCTCTCTCCCTCTCTCCCTCCTCTTCTCCCTCTCCCTCCCCCTCCCTCTCTTTCTCCATTCTCTCTTTCTTTCTTTAACGAACACAAATACAATAAGAATACATCCATCTGCATGCCAAATAGTATCTGTCCATGAAATTCCAATCTGCCAAGTAGTTTTGAATAAGTGTAATATACAAAAGAAACACAAGAAATAAATGAACCAGTGTCATGCTCTAAAAAAAGACTTGAAGAGTAGTACAATGGAAGGCCCTTTTTTAATGTTTAATAATAAAGATATTGTACAATATTTAATAATAAAGATATTGTACATAAGGTTGTAGATTATGATAATCCACAAAGCTTTTTAAAGGTGAAGTTGTTAACCTTTTGATGATCATCTCAGGATGGGTAGCAGCATGGGGTACTACACAGCAAGCGGCATGCCAGGCGGTGGTGTATACCAGACAGT
>NW_020870628.1:100000-102500 GCF_003789085.1 Penaeus vannamei
ATGTACACAAAAGAATAGTCAGCTAGTGCTTGATGGTTGATGGTCATAGCAAAAAGACTATACTTACGTACTACATAGTACTATAACAACATTCTTTAAAATTCCATACATTGTAATCTAATGTCTATCTTGAGGATTGCTCCAATTCATCCTAACCGTAGTACGAAATTGTAAATGCTAAAGTTGCTGTTTCTTTTGTCATGAAAACAGGTGTATCATGTATAAATTCAAGCAATTGTACAAGTAAATGACAGCTTGGAGTTGGTATATTATGTGGCTCAAGGGAGATAAGACAGGATAATGATATAAAAGTTGTGGCAATGACAGTGACACAAAGATGACAATAATAATCTGCACATGGCAGGACCTATGGTATTGCAAGCATAATGATAATGACACCGACTCTATATTGTAATAGATTTTGATGTGCTGCTCAATATTTAAGAATAGAAACAGAGTCAGATTCATTTGCAAATATTTTGGAGTAGATTTTCTGCAGGGGTTTATACTTCCTTACTATTAGTCCAGTGAACATTTTATAATAATGTATTGATATAGTGTATTATTTAAGATGATCTATTTAGGAATATTCTTTTAGTAGCTGCTTTATTACACACATTTCATATAGACTGTCAATAAATCTAGAGAGGTGCTAATTATTCTGCTTGATGTGTCAATAAAGAATATGGGTGTTTACTGTACATCTTTGTCTTTGTGTTTTATGTGTTTATGAGTATGCATGTGTAATTAGTGCAGTTATATCAAATCCTGTCTCCCAGTATTAAACATATCATAGGGCAGATAAAAATACTGAACAGATAATTGATTATTAACAAGTCAATATTTGTTTCAAACTTTCATTCTCAAGTTTGTTGTCTGTAATTAGTTTTATTAACCCAATGGCGATGGGTAAAAAATGTTTGGTAAGTTGACGTAATAACGGGATTGTTGGCGTGCATCGGCAGTTTCCAGTTTGCACCTGGCTCGTTCAGTAGTTTTGCAAGCAACATTTAGCACATAAAAGCTTTTATTTTGCTATAATTTTTAAAGATATAATTTTGAAGGTTTATCTTCATTATAGGTGCCATTGCCTAAAATCTTTACCATATAAATGAAGCTGATACTATCGGAGAAAAACTAACTCTGTCTGATGAGCGAATGGCACGGGAATGGGCATGATACGTTGCCATCCGTTTTTTGGTCCCCAACAGCCATGGCATATATGTACATGCCACCGTCAGCTTATGGTTAAAGAGTTAATAAGAAGGATAGGGAAAAATAGATTTTATTGGGATAAACCGTACCTCCAGGGAGTTATTTCATTATGTTAGCCCTCAATGCTTTTATTACATAATTTTTATGCAAGACCTGTACTATAAAAAATAACATGCATATATGAGACTTTTATCAAGGAGAAACAGGATTTCTTATGAAATGTATGAATGTCAACAGTTTGAATGAGAGGGTTAATTATCACAATACTTTGTGGTATTGATTATTCACTAGAATGAGATGTTCTGTTGCTTTGACATGCCTTGCTCTGTGTTATACTAGCTAAAAAAAAAAAATTGTTTGAGTTAAATAACTAACTGAACTAGGTTGTAAACGTAGCAATGTTTTCATGGTGTAAAAGCAAGTTAACAAGGTTTGTTTGTGATTAATACCCTATTGTAGAGTGTTGCAGACATAAATGCAAACTCCAGGCCACATTAGGAAGGATTTAATTTTGCTTTAAATAACACTTTCATCATCTGATGTATGGTAACTTGCCAGTAACTTGACACAAGGTTGAATAGTTTATGTTAATGTGGCTAAGAGAATTATAAGATTGAAGATTCACTGTAGAATGTGCTTGTACATAAGCCAAGGTTCCTCAAGTAGTTGTCTTTTTAAACTGGTGATGATGTGTTGATTTTTGTTCTTTGTAGGGCATGAGTATGAACCTGGGGTATGTGAGTGGCGGCAGTGGGGGGGCCGGGGTCGCCCCAGGGGGGGAGTGGGTGGGCAGTATATGGCAATGGTTCCCCCCCAGCAGCCCCCCACCCCCACGTCCCACGCTCCTCCCCAGCTCTTCACAACCTTCTTTAGGCCATCTGTGCAGGTGGGTACCCCCTTGTGCATGGGTTTAGTGTGGGATCAAGATAGATATGACTTTTTTTTATATATATAGATATAAATGCATGTTTTCCATAGGATAGTACTTTTTCTCATAATATTTCAGAGCTTATAATACCCTTCTAGTCAGATTAGATAAATAGTCTATGAAAAAAGAGAATACAAAATTTATATTAACCATCATCCCATTTTCTTCTTTCGTACCAGATGATGGGTGGATCTGCTGGAACACCTCCTCCTCAGCCTGTCTTACAGTTTGGAGGAGGAGGTGCCCCACCAACAGGTCCCACAGGAGCAGTCACCCCTCACCCTCCTGTCTTTGCCAAACCTTACATAGGTCCTACTGTGCATACCATTATGCCTGGACCAATTCCTGACCAAACTT
>NW_020870628.1:117500-122500 GCF_003789085.1 Penaeus vannamei
TTGAAAAGGCAAATACGTCTTCAGTCATAGCTTGTATTTTAGTTAGTCAATGTGTGTGTGTGTGTGTGTGTGTGTGTGTGTGTGTGTGTGTGTGTGTGTGTGTGTGTGTGTGTGTGTGTGTGTGTGTGTGTGTGTGTGTGTGTGTGTGTGTGTGTGTGTGTGTGTGTGTGTGTGTGTGTGTGTGTGTGTGTGTGTGTGTGTGTGTGCGCTTTTATCCCAATAATGCAGTCTTTGTCCCAAATAACAGAAGCTAAATAATGAAAGAGCATTTTGTGATCCATGGGATTTCTCTACTTCATTATCATATTTTATCATTACCACTATTACCATTATTATCTCTACCATTCTTATTATTTTTGTCAATATTATTATCATTATCTATATTGCTAGACTTGTTATTACGTAACTGATTAATCAATTCACTGTTTTATTACGGGTACTATTTATATATATTTTTTATCCTCATTATTATTATCATTAGCATCATTACCTCAAATGAAAATATTATCCAAAACATCAGTATTATCATTACCATCATTATTATTATTATCACTATCATTACTATAACAATTAATAATATCGTTGTCATTATTCTTATTCTTATGCTTAGTATCAATATCACTATTATTATCATTATTATTATTATTATTATTATATTATCATTTCATTATTATACTACTACTATGATTATTACTATTATTATTATTACTATTACGAAAATTAAAAATCTTATATCACTGTCTATATGCGAGTATGCATGCATGTATGCGGGTGTATTTTCCTCTTCAGATATTGGATAATGCAATTTAGGTAGATTTTAATATGTTATAATATATCAGAGCCGCATGTAACGTGAAACCCAAGATCTCGATAACAATGTTGAAAGTGAAAGACGTATGCAACCTGACAGTCACCAATTCCCATCATTTTTTATTCCTTAAACTGGAAATGTGGCATTTGTGTGTGCAAAAGTACTAGGAAAACAAACAAAAACATGCACACACACACACACACACACACACACACACGCACACGCACACGCACACACACACACACACACACACACACACACACACACACACACACACACACACACACACACACACACACACACACACACACACACACACACACACACACACACACACACACACACACACACACAGTCCTCAAGAGGTAGCAACGGGTAAAGATAGGACTAGCAGCACTCGCGTTTGCCAAAGAACAAATATTTTATCATAAAGTGTATTTATATAATAATCATAGCAAGTATTTGAGACTCTACCAGCCTGCAATTCCACAATTGGGTTATGAATATCGTGAAAATGACCTCAATGGATGGTTTGACTAGTTTTATTTTATCAAATGACTTGTTTATTTATGGTGATGGACATTTACCGGTAATTTTCATATTGAACAAGGAGATAAACTGATAATTTCATATATCATTTGTTTTTCATTTCTTTGAAATTGTGTTACATGAGATTCATAATCGTTTCCGTCGATTCTTGCCTACCTCTTACTAATTTCCTTGCACGTAACCGAAAGCAACTAAAATCCACTACTTTCTTTCTCGTTCTCTCGCTCTTCTCTTTCCCGCTCCTTTACCCTCTTCCTCCCTATCTGTGTTACTCTCTGTCTACCTTTCCCAAAAATGAAAGCAATCTGACATCCGTATTTTGTTCAACTCGCTCGCAATTCCCCTTTGAACTTTCTCCCGCCCTCTTTAACTCATTCCAGCAACCCTTTGTACTCCCAACCAGAATTCCCTTCCCCCTTTTTATTCCTCATAAGTCCCTGTGCTATTGTGCTTCCTATAATCTGGACATCACAAATTCACAAACTCCTGATCTTGTTTTCCAAGTTAAGGTTTTCTATTGCATCTTTTTATGTGTCGCGGACAGTCCCACCCAGATGGGAACACACTGTGCAATAAAGATGTTATAATTCTTTAATGCTTTTGGTTTTATTCTCCTTCGTTGTATTGGAACGCTGCAAAAGAAAGAGAAAAGAGAAGAAACATGTGCCCGTTTATCTGAATTTGTAGAAATACTATGCACGCTTTTGTTACATTACCCACACATATTGAGAAAATATAACACTACTGTTATAGTCCTCCATACATGTTCATGTTAATTTATAAAAATAATTAAATGAGTGATCAACACCTAATATATAACGGGTAAATGTAATTAATACCTTCTTAGTGGTTTTCACATTACGTCAAGAAAAGCTGCATTTAATAAAGGAATTTTCCCAACGAACCCAACCTTCATGTCATTCCTCAATCATTTTCAATTATATTGTTCTAAAAATCAAATATGTGGAAAGAAATGACAAGAAAAATGAATCCACACGTTATGTAGAGATGAAACAAATTACAGACGGTTAGCGGTCAGGCGTCACCAACCGATATATAGCATAAACAACAATGCCATTAGATGTTCAATCCTATCACAATCATATGCTGAACAGCTTTTATTACTTCAAGCAAACTACGACGATTCTAAGAATAGCAATGTCAAAGGACCCCTGATCGTTCTCATAAGAGATTACGCGAACTCTGCTTATCCTTCCTGTGCCATCAATGCCTAACCTTTTCCATTGCGTCCTGGACCTTTGTGAGTATTTTCCTTTCACATAATGTCATGTCCTGGCCGTTATAACCTGTTCTATCATGGCATCTCACCGATAAATGGCAGCCTTTTCGACGAACATTTATCTCTGCTTACAAATGCAAATTAGAGCATAGTAGGAACAACCTACATGTGCTATGATCTGTATCGAGTGCATTTATACTCACAAACGCGCAGTTCCTTTGGAGTCATCTGTACTTTCTGCTCAATGTATTCCAAGTCAGAAACGCAGTGGATATGGTCCGCCTCCAGCCTGCATTTTCCCAAGAATGAGTCTAAATAGAAGTATCACTTGTGGGTTAAAAGTATGTTGGTGAGAAGAATGATGTCGTAATGATAATCAAATTTCATAGTAATTTGAAATTAATTGAAATGCAACATGTGCATTTGATTAAAAGCTATTCTAACATGACGCACATCCATTATCTGTATTAAGATTATTATCATGAGCGCTTTATTAGTACAGCTTGCATGCACACACTGAAATACGTGAATTTATAGAATAAATGCGATAATAACCAAATTGTGTATTTGTTAAGTATTTACAGTAAAGCATAAGAAACGTGCTGCATAGCTATTCTGACACAATCCTCTTCATTATGCCCATTTACATAGTTATTTGCACTCCATTGGTACAGCTTGCATACCCACTGAAATACAAGTTTCCCTAATCAGTGACACATATTTGCATCCACACACATTTCACAATCGCAGTCCGAATAAACGTGAATGGATTCTTGCCTGCCCGACCACATGAATAAATGCACGCTTGGCCATATTAGGCTTTATGAGAAGGAGGAAAAATATATGCGTGCTTGTTTCCTGACGTTTAACGACACAGTTTTGCCCAGACATTTTTTGTGACACTGCACACTGAACAAAAATCAATTAAATCTTTGTAAAAGAGACGATTTTTTCTTTCTTAAATAGGGAAACAAATGACTTCCAAAATAAGATCTTAATGCCTAAATGTAAATATTTTGGAACATAAATTTCAGGTGACATACGGCAGTCAAGTAATACCTTGAACATTCGGTAATCTATTCACACGAATATCTTTTATTATTTTTGCAGAATGAACTGTTAGTAAAAGATCTTTTACGGTTAACTACAAAATCAATGGGCCGAGCCAGTGCACAACATTAAAAAATATATATTATGCTAATGATGCTCCACTACAGGAGATAGGCCTACATCTTTTGCTTTTGATGTCTACATTTTTATAATTCATAAATCCATATCAGGAATATCTTACATCATAAATACATCACCAATGTTGAATTTGTATTGAGGTTCAAAATATATTCTACATGTTCTTTTCTCTCTCTCTCTCTCTCTCTCTCTCTCTCTCTCTCTCTCGGCAACACACACACACACACACACACACGCGCGCGCGCGCGCGCACACACACAGGCAGTATGATTACTTATTCTGTGATGATCGTTTAGATTTCTAAATCATTGATATTTTGTACAAAGATCATGATTCGAGTGTTTTTCATTCAGTGAAGCTCGAAGTAGTGTGGAACCCAAAATTAAAGCGAAAGGAGGACCAAAAAGAGGCCGTTTCAAGGCATCTCTACATTTGTGTAACTACTTATCTTGATGAAAATCCGTGTTGGCAACTTCTCAGCTAAGCCCCACCTCTTCGCCTTTATTCATTGCAAAACATTGAATATTATTTTTATTTTTCTTACATACATACATTGTCATTGTTATTCCTGAACCATTTTCAAAGAAAATATACTGAAAAACACACCATAAAATAACACAAATCATTGGGGTTGAGATAGAGGGAGGAGCCAATGAGAGTGCCCTGTGAGATATCAGATATAGTACATAATTATTTGTACAATTTACTATCTTTTGTTACAATTATCAGAATCAAAACCAAAATTCCTCTCTTTTATATACGATAACAAAGAGTTCCTTACCATTAACAGTCATCAGAATACTCCAGGGAAAAAGTTTATTTCCTTTTTGGGTTCAATAGGCTAGATGGTAGTTATACACTCCTTGGGTCGTTTGCTCGTTGAGTGACCATTATCAGTCACCGAAGATTTCTTGCTCAACAACCAAGAGTATGAATCCCTGTTCAGAATGCTGGCCCATACATGTTTCCGTTTGTGGTTTGCCTCATGCCCCCCCCCCCCCCCGTCGGTTCGTAAAATTTGAGAGAGGTCCGATGCAATTTATATTTGTGCATATATAGATAGATAGATACATACATACATACAGATAGATAGATAGATATAGATAGATAGACACTGACATAAACGCACATTTGCCTTTTAATCTCTCTTGTTGTGTACTAATATATTTCCATCTGTCGATCTCTATCTCACTCTCTCTATATATGTATGTA